>JAOQMQ010000002.1:17641835-17655587 GCA_027563845.1 Erythroxylum subrotundum
TGAATTTCAAATGGGACATTGAATTGTGTTTTGAATGATATTGAATGAAAAAAAAAATTATACCGATTTGGATTGGTCTAGATTAGGATCATCTTATAGTTTTCCAACGCATTTCTTTGGTTTCCGCACACATTTTCGATTCCAATGCTTCAAGAATCACTCAATTTGGAAGTCGGACAAAGGAATTACGGCCAAAAGAATCCATTAGGTTTATGCCCTAACTCCAACTGAACATGCCTTGGTGCGATTGCCATAAATTTTTCTATAAATTTCAGATTGCTTTCAGCCTCTAAAATGGAAAAAATCGTAATTTATTGTAGCTGACCCTATAATGTCCGTTAAACGGACATGCATGTCCGTTTGACGGACATAGACTGGCCAAACACCCCAATTTCACCCGATGATGTCCGTTTAATGGACATACACTGGGAAAAGGGTCTCATTTCACCTGAGAAGGTCCGTTAAACAGACCTAATGTCCGTTAAACGGACATGGGTGACCCAAACCTTCCTCTAAAGCCTCTCCAAGGCTTCCAACATCCATCCTAACACCATATACATTCATAATCTCCCCAAATTCAACCCTTCAAGTGTAATAACACTCCTTAACCATTCAACTACCAAACTAAATGCATCAAACTTCCAAATTTCAACTCAAAAACTCATATCATACACAAACTCACATCACTCACCAAAGTTGTCATATTCATACCTCTCATATAGCATCCTCACTTCTAAAGCTCATAACTCTCAATTCCGATATCCAAATTTTACAAACTTTATACCGTTGGAAAGCTAAGAAGATAAACTTCAACTTTCAATAAGACGACTTTGTCTAACATGGCTTAAATCAATCTAGTTTCCTGTTGAAATCCACACATAATATTACCCCTATGAAAACTTGAAATATGCATTTTACACTACGAGATGAATAAGCACATACACAAGGGAGCTTTTCAATCCTCAATTCATTTCCAAATCAAAATAAAGTTCATACAAAGCTTTCATTCATAGCTTTAATTACATATTGACACTTCATCAAAGTCTCAACACAAGTTACAAAAATACAATGGATGATCAATGTTCAATATGCTACTAAAGCTATCCAAAAGTCTAACTACTAACTTAATACAAAAGCTAAATCTCTCGGAATTGTCCAAATGCCTTGTAAGGATTTACTGGTCCTCTTGATCTGCACCTGAGGAGTGGGAAAAATATTGGGTTGAGCTTCACAGCTCACTGGCTAAAATATTTATAGCCATTGGCGTTGAGCCACACAAACAACCATATATATACATACAAACATTCATATAGGCATACCCATCACAATGAAAATTCAACAATTAGAATTTAATACACATTTCATAATTCTAACCATCATCATATATTGGATGCAAATCAATTCAAAGCATGGCTTAGCACATCAAATGCAAATGCATAATCAAACGGCTCGAGGGTTCCGTGAAACAAAAAGGCGAAACCGAAGTTTGCACCGTGAACGAAACGAGTCCATTTTTGGATCTCGTGGGCCACAAGCGGGCAGCCGGGAGAAGGCTTTACGTTGATGTACACGTGACTACGAAACGGTTCCTCTCTCGCCCAAACACAATCAAATCTCATAATTCAAACAATCATTCATAATTTCACATTCTCCTACTTTTCTTCTTTCCATTTAATCAAAATGCCATGACTTAATTCAATGAAATGACAATCATATCAAAATGTCATACATTTTGCAATGCATAATATGACATAAAACACACCATAATGCATTTTCCATAACACAACATTTCAAAGCAAGCATTTAGCACACAATACACAAACAATGCATTTTACTCATTACATAATAACTATAAATAAATTACCCACCTTATACTCTTGGAAAATCCAAATTCAATGATCTCCTTCCTCTTGCTCTTGGATAGGCTCTTGATTTCCTAAACACAAACAAAATTTCCATTAATTCCAATTCCATTGGAAATTCCCCAAATTTTAATAATCTCAATAAAATGCCATTAACCCTAATCAAGCTCCAATTTAACCTACCCATGGTTTATCTAGGTTAGAAAACTCAACACCTAGCTTAGGAACCCAAAAATCCTATGGATCTCACCATCTTCTTCTTCCTCCAAGCATTCCCAACACCAACCCCTTTCTCTCTCTAAAACTTTTCCATCACCAAACCACAACCCATTTCTTAACTAAAGCATGAAGAAGATGAAGAACTTACCTTGAAGAGCTTGATTCTTCTCCTTCCCACGAAATTTCCTCCTTTTCCCTAGCCTTTTTTGATTTTCCTTCTCTTTCCTTCTCTCCCTCACGTTTTCTTCTTCTCCTTTCTCTTGGCCATTCACGACATCCACTCTTCTTCTTCTAATGTTTGTCTTTTTGTTACTCCTTACCTTCCAATTATACCCCTCCTTCACTTAGGCTTTCCAAAATTACCCTTGCTTCGTCTTATATGGCGCTAACCAACACTTAAGCTACATTAATTCTAACTAAGTCCATACACTTCATTTTAATTTCAATTTCTAATCCTTCCCTCAATTTCTATTTAAGGACCCAACTCTAAAATAAATAAAAAAATTAAACCAATAAACAAACACAAATAACCAATTAAGCAATTTATACGAATTCTAGAAAAATCAATATCCAATAGTGTGTCTCCATCCCTGGTCTTTAATGAATAAACGAAAACACTACTTAGAATTGTGCAGAATGTAAATGCAAGAAAACAAGAAATGTGCGGCATCCCAAAGGTAAAAACATACGATGATCCCCTCCTAAACCTAATATGTCTATATATCCATACGACAACCATCTAAGTTTCCTATTTGATGTGAATCTCCTCATTATCTTCTCTTGATTTTGTCCAGATTAGGTGCACTTCTATTTTTGATAGGAGACTTCTTGGAAAGATGGCAAGAGGATCTTTAAAGATTGTGTTTTAATTGGAATAAAATTCTAGAATTTTATCTGCAGACTCCAGATTTCATCCTTAGGCGTGCCCACGCTTAGTCTCTGAATTTCGGCCAAATTAGGGATTTCAGATTTCCTTCCTTCTTTCGCATCTTTTTGATCATATTTCATCCCTAAGGTGTTAAAAACCATCTATAAACAATTATAAAGAAATTCCATTAAATTCAGATAATAATTTCAACACCTTGACAACAATTACGCCCAAAATATATGCAATTTAAATGACTTAACAAATTCCCCCACACTGAACCTTTGCTCACCCTCGAGCAACATATCAAACCATTAGACTCAATTAATTCATCCTTCAAAAATCAAGTGCACACAATCCATCAACTTGGGCTACTAAGACTCAATTTGCAACACATTTTATAATCGCTTTTCACCAATGCAAATAAGCAAAGCCGCAATAATGCATCTTTGTTCAAAAGCAAACATGAAATCAAAGTGAATTCTTCTCACGGATTTCGCTCTTACACTCAAGTGTTTTCAAGTAAGGTGTTTCTCTCAAATCTCACTCTATCATATTGCACTACCATAGGCTTGCAGTTTCACCAATTTTCATTCATTCAAATCACATGGGCTTATAGATCATAAGGACTTTATCAAGGGTTGTAATGGGGCTAAGTTCATAGGTGAGGTGAAAACATGGTAAAAGGTTCGTCACAACCTTTCACAAAGCATCAAGTAAAGGGACACAATTAAAGTTCTGAGATAAACATGAACCTCAAGCCACTATGCTTTTTTCTTTCTTTTTCTTGTTCTTTTGTTTCTGATTTTTTTCTTTTTTTCTTTTCTTTTCTTTTTTCTTCTTTTTCTATTTTTTTCAAATAATGCTAAGAACAAGGGAAAATAATAACAACAAGAGAAAATAATAAACATATGATTAGATGTACTTATAAGAGTATCTCAGAACACATAATATAACAAACATCATCAAATTACTTAATGCTTCATTCAACTTGTGATAGGGTAAGGCTAATGGGGTTTTTGGGTTTTTTAATGTGGGGTGATTAATTGAAGAACAAGGGTAAGGGTCAAATGTGTTTGCAAAAGGAAAATACTAGGTGGGTCAATTTTAAGCCAAAGGGTTTTAAAACAAAGAAGGCCTTAATCACTTCTATGTCCCTTGTGATCAAACAAACTCAAACCGGTTCCATGCAAGTTCTGAAGGCAACATAAATAGAGGAGCATCACAAAATTCAAAGAAATAGCATGACATAAAAGTGATATCATTTAGGCTTAATTTCACTCACCAGTTTAATTCAAATTAAGAATCCACCTTTATTTCACAATTTACTCAATCACTCAAATGTTAGAATTTTGACTACGTCTATAAGATCAGTTATTGCAATCACTCAACATTTTCCATCTTAAAACTTACTTAGCCCAATTTAACTTCATGCATACACCCAATCTCATCCAAATGACCAAGCTTCATGGCTCAACATGTAATTCCATACACAAAGATCAACCAAAAACACCCGCAACAATCCAAAAATATTCACACAAAAGCCAAAATTATCCACATCAAAAGTCTAAATTACTCCCCCATACCTAAACCAACATTGTCCGCAATGTTAAAGAAGCATAAAAAGTAAAGGAAAAGAGTTAAAGAAAGCTTCTCTGTTTCAAAGTGTCGAATCAAGGAGTTGTCAGATGTGACGGTTGAAATCCCTCGTACTCCCAATAGGCCATCAGATTGGTCTCTATACGGTGCATGGACCATTCAAGTCAGCTAAGGCGAGCATGTAAGTCGGTGTTCTGTTGTGAATTTGTGCTAGGTTTCGCCAGTGGTTGAGTGTGCGGTGTAGCTGGTGGTATCCGACATCGTCCTGTTGAAGTTCTTGTTATTGGGAAGGTAGTCGGGCTTGGAATGGTGAGAGCGATGTGGCCACGGCTAAGATCCACAATCCCCATCTTGCAAAGACAATCTAAATCCAACGGCTCTACACTATATGCGACAGTCATATTAGTATTATCAAGATCTAACACGCCCAGATTGACTGCCATTTGTGTAATATAGGACCCAAGGATCAATGGTTTAGACTTATTTTTCAAAACAGAATGAAATTGGTGCATAAACCAAAAACCTAAGTTGACAGGAATATGTCTATCCATACACCATAAGAAATAAAACTCAGCCTTCGACAAAGTACCCACAGCATTATTACGACCCAAAAAAATTAAATGCTAGCAACCTATGAATAATCTTGAAAACAGGGTTCCTAAGAAAAGAACTTTTGGACATGCCAGCATTATAAGGTTGGGAATCGACAGACCATTGATGCCATAATTCTGAAGGATTAAAATCCGCATGAAAATCACATTGTGAATTAATAAATAATTCAGATTCGGTTTCAGCAGTAGTGAGAAATCCCAAAGCAACATTAAATTCAGCAATTGAACACGCAAATTCCTTCCCCATTAACCGAAATTTAACCTCCTCTTTTGTAAACATATCAAAATCCTTGTCGCAATTAAATTGGAAGGTGGTGTAAAATTCTCTAGTTAGTTCAACAAAAGCGGGACAATCTATTCGGTTAAAATTACTCCATGCAATAGGACCCATTAATTGCCTGAAAGAATCATACACATGTAAAGCTTCAAGGGTTTCCGACAAGATAGTCTTACAATGGTAGATCTGGTGTTCACATAGCTTCTCGAATTTTTCGGTATCCTCAGGCAATAAGAAGGAAATGCAACCTTCTGTTTGATTGGTCAATCGGGTTTGATTTTCCACCTCCTTTCCTTTTTGGGACTGAAGATGTGTCCTTGGTGCTGGGTAGAGAGGTGTCGGTGTTGGCGTCGGCGTTGGAGTTGGAGCAGGGGTGGTTGCCGACGGTTGAGACGATTGTGGTGGAGGGTCGACGTTGGTGGCATGCCGAATGGGGGTCTGGCGTCGTCGGCAATCACTCTTCTTTCTTGGCATTGTGCCACACTTGGAGACTGACCTGCAAAATCAAGGGGGAACACACACGGAAATAACAGAAAGAGGGGTTGTCGTGAATGGGTGTTGGTCGAAGGAGGCTGGTTATTGAATAAAAATAGGGATTGGCGTGGGTTGAAGGAAATCGATGGTAGAGGTGGAGTTTCTGGACTGAGGTATGTGGGGATGAGTTATCAGCAATTGATATTGGGGTTTTAAAGTGAATGTGGGAAGGAGGGTTGGCAATGGATGTTGGAGAAAGAAGGTGGTTGTGGGTTGAGAAGGTTTTGGGAAAGTGATAGATGTATGAAGAAGTGGGGGTCGACGGTGGTGGAAGGAAGGGAGATGGGAGGTTGGTCGGCAACACAGAAGGGGGAAAGAAGAACTTTGGAAAAAATTGGGGGGAAAATTAGGGGGGTGGGAGGAGGGGGTGGTGGTAACAAAAGTAGGTTTCCTTTTTTATGTTTGATTTTTTGATTTTTTTAATTTATTAAAATTGACTTAATTTAAAAGGACAAGAAAATTACCATGATAGAAATTAAAGATAAAATAATTCATAAATTGAAAATCCTACCTAAATAATGAAAATAATTACTGTTAAAGAAATAACAATGACAAACATGCACAATTTACGGGTTGCCCTGAATATGCTACTTTAAAGTCGTTAGCTGGACCTATGTCATTACTTACCGATTTAGAGATAGGTTGGCGATGCCAACTCTATTTCTTCAACCTATTCAATTCACAAATTTTCGTAATATGGCTTGAGGCGGTGTCTATTGACCTTAAATACTTTAGAAGTATCGATGCTCTTAATTTCTACCGCACCATGAGGAAAAATGTTAGTAACAATAAACAGGACAAGCTAATGAGATCGTAATTTTCTTGGAAATAACTTAAACTTTGAATGATAAAGAAGAACTTTTTGTCCAATGGAAAACTGTTTCCTAGAAATCATTCTATCATGAAAAGCCTTAGTTTTTTCCTTGTAAATTTTCAAATTTTCATACGCCTCGTTACGAATCTCCTCTAATTCTTTCAATTTCAATTTCCTTCTAGTACTAACCTCCAATTGATCCAAATTCAGTTGCTTCACAGCCTAATAAGCTCGATGTTCGATTTCCACAAGTAAATGACAAGGCTTACCGAAAACTAACCTGTAAGGCGACATGCCTATAGGAGTTTTGTACGCAGTCCGGTAGGCCCACAAAGCATCATCCAGTCGAAGACTTCAATCCTTTCGGTTCGGATTCACCACTTTTTCTAGTATGGACTTGATATCTCTGTTGGATACCTCAGCTTGCCCACTCGTTTGTGTGTAATGCCACATCTTTTCATCAATGCTTCGAAAACCTTGTTACAAAATTGCGTCCCTCGACCGCTAATAATGGCTCGAGGCATTCCAAACCTGACAAAAATATTTGATTTAACAAAATCAATTACCGTTTTAGCATCATCAGATATAGTAGCCTTAGCTTCAACCCACTTGGAAATGTAGTCTACCGCCAACAAGATATAATTCTTACGAAAAGAGGAAGGAAAAGGACCCATGATGTCTATTCCCCAAACATAAAAAATTTCACGTACCAGAATGTTGGTCAATGGCATTTGATTCTTAGATCCCAAGTTACCTGTTCTTTGACAACGATCGTAAGACTTGCAGAACTAATAAGAGTCATAAAATAACTTAGGCCAAAATAGTCCACATTCTAAAATTTTACGAGCAGTTCTTTGGGGACCGAAATGTCCCCAACACACAGATGAATGACAAAATTGTAAAATAGATGAAATTTTCTCATCTGTGATGCATCACCTAACAATCTGATTAGAACAAAATTTCCATAGGTGAGGTTCATCCTACTCGTAATACCTAGCCTCTCGCTTGATTTTATCTTTTTCAGCTCTAGATAGATCACTAGGTAAAGACTTAGTTACTAAGAAGTTCACTATGTCCGCATACCAAGGGGTTACCTATTGAACTGCGAAAAGGCTCTCATCTGAAAATTTGTCATGAATGACATCAGACGTAGTACTTGATGTGATTCGGCTTAAGTGATCGGCCACCAGATTCTCTGCTCGTCTCTTGTCGTGAATTTCCACGTCGAATTCTTGGATCAGTAATATCCATCGAACCAATTTTGGCTTGGCTTCTTTCTTATTTACCAAGTACCTTAGCACTGCATGGTCGGAGTAGATGATCACCTTTGTCCCCAACAGATAGGACCAAAACTTTTCCAACCCAAAGACAACCGCTAAAAACTCCTTCTTCATTGTGGAATAATTTTTCTGGGCATCATTAAGTTTCATAGAAGCATAATAAATAACATAAGGGACCTTGTACACTTTTTTCCCAACACAATGCCTACGGCATAATCTGATGTGTCACACATCAATTCGAAAGGTATGTCCCAATGTGGTAGCTGAATAATCGGTGTTGTAGTGAGTCACTCCTTCAGCTCATTGAACGCACTTCGGCATTGCTCGTCAAAGTTGAATTTCACATCTTTTTGGAGCAATTGGCACATAGGTTGCGCAATTTTGGAGAAGTCCTTGATAAATCGCCAATAAAATCCTGCATGACCAAGAAAAGAACGAACTTCCCGCACATTCGCGGGGTAAGACAAAGATCGAATAACATCTATCTTGGCTTTATCGACTTTAATTCCTTTAGACGAAACAGTATGGCCCAAAATAATGCCTTGATTAACCATAAAGTGACACTTTTCGTAATTTAAAACCAAATTAGTTTCAATGCAACGTTTGAGCACTTTTTCAAGGTTAATAATGCATGCTTCAAAAGATTCCCCATATACCGTGAAATCGTCCATAAAAATTTTCATGCAATTTTCCACAAGATTGGAGAAAATACTTACCATATGTCGTTGGAATGTCGCTGGTGCATTGCACAATCTGAATGGCATTCGTCTGTAGGTGAAGGTACCGAATGGACATGTGAAGGTCGTCTTTTCCTGATCCCTTGGTGTTACCAAAATCTGATGATATCCTGAATAACCATCTAAACAACAATTGTGAGATTTTCCAACAAGTCTTTCAAGCATCTGATCAATAAAAGGAAGCGGAAAGTGATCTTTTCTAGTAACAGAATTGAGCTTCCTATAATCTATGCATACTCTCCAACCATTTTGAACACGAGTCGGAATTAACTCACCATTGTTGTTTTCAATTACCGTTACACCAGTTTTTTTTGGTACTACCTGTACCGGACTTACCCATTTACTATCTGAAATTAGATAAATGATGCCCGTGTCAAGAAGCTTCAAAATCTCTTTCTTTACCACTTCCATCATGGGTGGATTTAGACGATGCTGTGCTTGCCTTACCTCTTTTGCCTCGTCTTCCATCAAAATTCGGTGCATGCATATAGTGGGGCTAATTCCTTTCAAATCAGCTATTGTCCAACCGAAAGCTTCTTTATTTTCCTTCAAAACATTGACAAGCTGGCTTTCCTGCACGTCCGAAAGTTGATTAGAAATAATCAAAGGCAATGTATCTTTTTCACCTAAAAAGATGTATTTAAGATGACTAGGCAAGCTTTTTAGTTCCAATGTTGGTGGGCTGGTCAATGAAGGTAGCAACTTGTCTCCCCCTCTTGATGCTTCTACGGACGTGAGCTGTTGGAGGGATGGTGGTTCGGTCTCCTTTAATTGATGAAATAACGTTTCCACTTTGTTATCAAACAATACCGCATCCTTTCTTCCACTCCATTGTTGCGTTTCCTCATTGTATTCACTAGATAACATTGTTTGCTCCCCTTCTGGCCAATGTGGTGTGTGATTTAAATGTTTCCTTAATTCTCTGGATAATGCCGACTCTTCATCCTTTTTCCATGTTAACGTATTCTCCATTAGTCCACTAAATGATGCAGATTCTCCATGCCCATATTCAATTGACGCAATCTCCTTTAATTCAACTTCATCTATGGTTTCCAAACTCCAATTTTCCTGCATCCATGTATCAATGAAATCTACAGAGATAACAAATTGCTCATCATCTGGAATTTTCATGGTATTATAAATATTGAATTTAATTAAGTTACCATCAAATTCTATAGTTAACAATCCATCATGAACATCTATTTTGGTTATAGTCGTTTTCAAAAGCGGCCTTCCGAATAAGATCGGAGTGGAGGAGAATGTGTCATTCGTACCCATCTGTAAAATATAAAAATTAGCCGGGAAAAGCATGTTTCCTTCTTGAACCAAAATGTCCTCTAACACACCTTTCGGGTAAGCATTTGAGCGATCCGCTAATTGAATTACTACGTTAGTTTCTTTAAGAGGTCCAACATTCAAAGATGTATACACATCATATGGCATGACATTTATGGACGCACCTAAATCTAACATAGTTCTTTCAATCTGCAAATTACCAATTTGGCACGGGATAGTAAACATACCTGGGTCGTGACATTTCGGTGGAAGCTTTTTCTTTTGTAAGATGGCTGAAACGTTTTCTCCTAAGTGAACTTTCTCATCGAATTTCAATTTCCTCGTTGACGTATAAAGCTCCTTAAGGAATTTAGCATATCGCGGAATCTGTTTAATTGCATTAAGAAGAGGAATATTTACCTGGTCCTTTCGGAAAGTCTCCAAAATTTCCTTTTCTTGTTCTTCCTTCTTCGCTTTTGCTAATCGACTCGGAAAAGGAGTTGTGAGCACCTTGTTTTGCATGACTTTCTGCATCTCTTCAGGTGAGTGCGTGATTTCTTCCTCTATTTCTTGTTTGGAACTTTTCGGAATTGATTCCGGTAATTCTTTACCACTCCGCAACGTGATAGCCTTTGCGCTTTGTTTAGGATTAACCTCCGGTTGCACTAAAAAATTACCAGAATTTCGTGCTTCTAGTCGGTTGACAGCAGCTGCGATTTGACTTAACTGATTCTCAAAATTCCTATGTTGAGTTTCCAAATTCCTATGTTGATTTTCCAAATTTCGAATACTTGCTTCCGTATTCTGCTAAAACGTCAAAGTGTTAGTGGTCAAAGTTTGTAACATATCTTCCAAAGAAGACTTACCCTCGACAGTTGATGTCATATTTGGATTTTGACGCGGCACATATGGTTGTCTATATGGCTGAAAATTTGTGGTTGCTTGTTGCCCTTGAGGATTCCCATATCGCAAGTTCGGATGATCACGCCATCCCGGATTATAAGTATTAGAGAATGGGTCATACTTCCTTTGATTTGGCCCATTAAATCCACCCATGGCATTCACCTGTTCCGCGTTGTCTTCCTGCAAAATCGGACATGAATCAGTAGCATGTCTTAACATTGAGCAAATTCCACATACCTTAGCTTCTTCTTTTCTCGTGACTGCCAACTGTCGCACCAAAGAAGTGAGATCATCCAATCTCTTTTCCAACGAGGTCGCACTAACTTCATCCAAGCCTTTTGACCCGTTCCCTGTACGAATTCCGAATTGTTGCGTGTTGGAAGCCATGTTTGCGATCAGCTCTCTTGCGGCCGCTGGTGTTTTGTCGACTAAGGCACCACCGCTGGCAGCGTCATCATGCTCCTGTCAGAAAGCAAAAGTCCTTCGTAAAAATATTGAATTAACAATTGTTTAGTTATCTAGTGGTGTGGACAGCTAGCACATAATGTCTTTGAATCTTTCCCGATATTCATAGAGTGTTTCTCCCGTATGTTGATGAATTCCGCAAATCTCTTTCCGAATATTGGCTGCTCTTGATGCTAGAAAATATTTTTCGAAGAAAAGTCTCTTCATCTCAGCCCATGTCTGCACATTCTCTCCAGCTGAATAGGATAGTCAATCTTGCGCATCATCTTTAAGGGAAAACGGAAAAGCTCTTAACTTAATCTGTTCTTCCGTCACATTAGTCGGTTTCATACCCATGCAAACTACATCAAATTCCTTCAAGTGCTTGTATGGATCTTCTCCTGGTATCCCTGAAAATAGGCAATAAGTGAATCAGTCCAGATTTTAATTCAAAAGTGTTATTATCACCTAAATTCGGGAAATTGATGCAGTGTGGTTGTTGCGTGTCAGTTGGCGCGGCTAGTTCGCGAAGAGTGAGGTTGGCAGCTATCCTATCCATCTTCTATGTCTCTTTCTACTGTTTGGTCTATTTTCGCAGTCGTTTCGCTGTCTTTTCGATCTCAGGGTTGTACTGTAAATTATCTGATTGGTTTGAATGCGTAACGTACATAAACCGTCAAAACTCCCCGACAACGACGCCAAAATTTGGTGATGCTGTCACCTGCAACTAAATATAAAAGAATTCACTCCCGTTAAAACAAATTAATGTAGTAGCGGTGAGTGGATATCGTTTCCACGAGAAATTTTATGATTATGGAATTCCGAATTCAAACGGCACAAATAATGAAAATAAGAAGGGGGTTTGTTCAGTCACGGCAATAACAATAAAAATCAAAGGAAAATTCGCAAATTGAAACAATAATTAAATCTAAAAAGTCAATAGGAAAAATACCTTGATTTCGGGCCACCGATGTTACCATGCTATTATGGATCCTCGACATAAAATTGTAATTATTAATAAACATTCATTGGGGGAAATTTTCTCTTAAGTGCAATGACTAGAAACATGTATCCTAGCATTCTTATTAAATAATAACCTAGATACGATCATAGGTAAAATTGAATAATAACATTAAGAATCAAGAACCAATGAGCAAGTGAAAGACATGTACGACATGCAATCAATCAAGCGAATATCTTCTTAGAATTCCAGACTCTAACGTAGAGAAGTTAATCCTAATTGCTACCAATGATTACTGGAATTGAACGTCATATCCCGTTAACCTAGCGATTGAACCAATTAATCCCTAGTTGCGTACATAAAAACTAACGAGTTCAGTTAAAAAGACAGATCTGAAGATATTTAATGTTCATTAACAACATGAAAAATATCCAAACTATCTCACCATAATAACATGTAACATGGATCCCTCAACCAAGATAAGAAAATTAGCTACTCATAATTGAATTGAAAGCAAAAGAAATAAGAAAATAGTGTGTCTCCATCCCTGGTCTTTGATGAAATAAACGAAAACACTACTTAGAATAGTGCAGAAAGTAAAAGCAAGAAAAGTGCAGCAGCCCAAAGGTAAAAACATACGATGATCCCCTCCTAAACCTAATATGTCTATATATCCATACGGCAACCATCCAAGTTTCCTATTTAATGTGAATCTCCTCATTATCTTCGCTTGATTTTGTCCAGATTAGGTGCACTTCTATTTTCGGTAGGAGACTTCTTGGAAAGATGGCAAGAGGATCTTTAAAGATTGTGTTTTAATTGGAATCAAATTTTGAAATTTTATCTGCAGACTCCAGATTCCATCCTTAGGCGTGCCCACGCTTAGTCTCTGAATTTTGGCCAAATTGGGGATTTCAGATTTCCTTCCTTCTTTCGCATCTTTTTGATCATATTTCGTCCCTAAAGTGTTAAAAACCATCTGTAAACAATTATAAAGCAATTCCATTAAATTCTGATATTAATTTCAACACCTTGACAACAATTACGGCTAAAATATATGCAATTTAAATGACTTAACATTGTTTATTTTGTTAGAGATTGCAGGAAGAAAAAGAAGGATAAAGAAGCAAAGAAGGCTGATGCAGGAAATGTTGTGAGACTTGAAGAATCTAGTGGGGATGAGATTCTTGCATTAACAGTTGAAGCAAAAGAATTGACAACAGACTAGATTCTAGATTCAGGCTATACAATGCATGTAACCCCCCAAAGTGTTGGACCTCGAACTTTTTCTTACAAATTTGATTTATTAAATGAAATTAAATGAGGAATTAGTGGTGTTTAATGTTTTATTTGGGTAATGTTAATTGGAGC
>JAOQMQ010000002.1:17701892-17711991 GCA_027563845.1 Erythroxylum subrotundum
TCACTCAATGTCCTTTGTTATAAGACACCCCTTTTAATATTGGCAAGTTAAGTTTGTTAACCCCATTTTCTTCTTTCTTCTTAACTTTCCCCTAACATATTTGTAGTCTCATTTTCTTTCGAAGACCCCATCATAATGAAACTCAAAAGTTACTAATATCTACATCACAAAAAATATGACTATTAGTTGGCAATTTATTTTATTAATTAGCAAGTCGTTAATTAAAGCTTATACAATTATCAACAATGATATCATAACTCTAATTAAAATTGAAACTAGGAATATTGATATCCTAGAACTCTTTCCATCAACATGTAACATATTAAAATAGTTCATTTACAACAAAATAATACACAATTTAACAAATCTATTCATCCAAATGAGAAATATTTCAACTTATCAATGAGGACTTTACTTCTTATATTTTTTGAAGTCTTGTAAGTGAAAAAAAAAATGAGTATTTGCATATATTGAAACATAATTAAAAAGTTCTAAATATTTGAAACATAAACTTACTCAAGTAGTTTAGAAGCAATGATAGTTGATGCAATTAATAATTATTAGCACCTCCTAGTCCTTGTAAGAAATTTAGAAAGTTACTCTGAATGGATCATGAAAGTAAAAATAAATTAAACCACTCCTAAACATTTACTACCAAGGAACCATAACAATTTTAAACATTAAAAATTGATCCTTAATTAACAAAATTCTTCAAACTCAAAATTCCAAAAAATCAATCCTGAAAAGGGCTCAGCTATTCCTTATAACTTTATACCTAATAAGCATGCATCATATGCTCAAAAGAAGATATAACAATGCCTATCACTACTTCATAATAATTTATACCAAATTATCTATTACAAAATTCACTTGTGCCAAGGGTCATCATAGAAATCATCATTCAAACTTGTTTCACTCTTTCATGTTGTGATCTTTATTCTCGAAATCTTTCATAAACCATAAGTAGTCTCATAAATTTTATTTTATTTTCATGAAAGAAAATAGTATAATAGATAAAATCAACACTCGTAAGACTTATTTAACAAGATAAAGAAAAAATAAAAATGGAAAAAATGATATCAATAGAAAGATAGAGACAAAGATGTTAAATAGATAAAAATAAGAAATACAATGGTATAGACAAAATGAAGATAAAGATTTGTAATTTTACTCCCTTTTGTGTGATAGAACTTTTTTCCTACAACAATACAAAGGTTTTTACCATGAATAAATGTTTCCATTAGAATAAACAAGCATAAATTGGCAAACTTTTTCCCGTAAAGAAGTTATTGGCTAAAGTAGGAAGAATGAAATAATTAAGTAATAAAAAATAGTTAAGTGGAGAATATATTTTCAAATAAGTAACTAGTGTTTGAAAACTCCAAAAGGTTTCTTATGTTGAACAGATTATAAGGTCAACCTCTACATCTTAAAGAATATCCAACTCTTTAGCCTTTAGACACAAATGTTTTCTCCATTTTTTGAATGATATATAGAATAATAAATTAGAGTTTAAAAGAATTTGAGGATTTTGAGATACCTTGAATTTGTATGACTATTAGTTGGATATAGGAGATTTAGCTTATGTAGCAATTGACATAATGGTTTTAAAATATATAGAGCAATTACAAAATATCTAATTAAAAATGTTAGGTTATTAAAGTACAAGACAATCACAGACTTTCATCATGCTATTACAATTTACAATGATAAAAGATTATAACCTGACTATGATACCATGTTAATATATTGAAAAAACAAGAAAGAAAATACAAGGAGTTAAAGACAAAGATAAAAAAACTTACTTGATTCAGGTTAAAAAAACTCAACTTGATTTTTAGAGTTTAAGTTGAGCTTTAATACTTTTATCAAGTAACCTACTTTATGGATACAACATAAAAATCATAAGTTTCAATTAAATTTGTGTTTATGTTATACATATTAATTAGTTTATAAAAAATAGACCTTTCATATAGTTGGAAATATTCAAAATCTTCTTAATAACAAAATCAAAGATTATGTTCTTTAAAATGTTTATAATTTAACATTTTAATATTTAAAATTTTAAAAAATTAGCAAATCAATTTATCAATAGAAATTCTATTTAAATATTCTTTCATGAATTATATAACTTTCATTTTTAATTGACTTAACATTGAAAATGACTTTACTGATTACTTGAAATCAAGATTTATATTCTTTCTTATGTTATATGATATAAGATGTTTTGGGTTTGAAGTCATTATACGTAAATCCCTGAATTATAAATAGAATGCACTATATTATAAGATTTGATTAGTTAATTAAGTCATAATATAATACTTCATAGTTTCAAATAATAATTAAATGCAATATGTCAACTACTTTGTAGTTTTAATTAGGGATAGAAAATATGGTCTGACCCGACCCGACTTTGGCCTAGGTTGACTGGGCCATGGGTTGAGTTTTCTTGGCCTAACCCCATCCCATGGCTCGATAGCAAGGTACAAAATGACGTCGCTTTTATAAAAAACGAAGTCATTTTGTCAAAAAAAAATTTAAGCTATGAGGTTCGTCGGACCTGGCCCATTGTCATCCATAGTTTTAATCTTAACATTATATCTCATCTCTCTTAATTAACGCTTGTAATAAGGACTCATTACCTTTTAAGGTAAAAAAGGATTAAGAAGTTAAGGCTTGTCATTACCAATAATGATATATTGAAAAATTTTATACAATTTAAATGTAACATGATTATTAGTTACGTAAGTCTACTTAATGTGTTGTGTGTGTGTGTGTATTGATTCATCTTCATTAACTATTACAATTAGATTCAAAATGCATACAAATTTTACAACAAATCCAAATCTCTTATCCTTGAGTCATTGGAACTGCTCCTCGTCGGCTCTGACATTGAAGAGTAACATTTCGTGTCACTCTGGTAGATATACTGCAGTTGGTCGTGTTGGTAGTGAGTGAGACTTACTTGGGACTTTAGATGATCCCCCTCCTCTCTGTCTCTTCCTTGGTACCTCCTTTATTTTTCGTTGCGTAGGAAATTCTTTCCTTCTCGTTGTTGTACCTAAAACTAAAAACAAATAATAATACGAACAAATTTCTTTTCCCTACACTTAATTCATACGCTCATTCATTACAAAATTGTGAAAACAAACAATTAAAATTTAAATTAAACTAGAAATAATGTAATTAACAAAATATTTAGAAAATTAAACTAATGAATTAATAAAAAATTAGTAAATGAAATTAACCAATAAAAATAATCTAAATATGCAATTACTTTTGCAATTATTAAAATTAAACATGCAATTACATAATTTGACAATTAAACCTATACTAAAAAAAATTAGAACTTAGTTCATGCAAAATACTAAATTGAAACGAAATGAAACTAGGAAATAACATCTAATTACTAGAAAAGCAACATATTAAACCTAATCTAACAAAAATCAACATAATTCATCACATAGTGAGCAAAATGTGCATACCTAAATTGAATTTCATCCAACACACATGCAATTAATCTAATTATTCTAACAATTCATATAGAAAAGGATTAAATTCAACTTGTAATTGAAAATCAAGCACAAAATCAAATGAAATCAACCTAAGATTCAAAAATTGCACAACCTTTGCATTTTACAGATGAAAACCCCTATACTTGATAAAATAACTAAAATTTCAAGTTTAATTAATGTAAAAGTAAGGAAAAACTTACTTGGATGTTGCCAAATCACAAAAGAACATTGGGTAAGTCTATAGAAGAGAGGTACAACAGATGTGTGGTAGAAGATGGAGAGAACATGAGAGAAAAGAACAACAATAGGGGTCGAAACCCGAGCTAGACTAGGCCAGAGGCAACTCAGCTAGAGCCCAAGCTTGACTTATCCAGACCTAAATTGCTTTTTAATTAAAATGTAAAAATGACATCATTTTTCATTAAACAACATGATTTTACTTATATATGTCGGACCTTAGGGTGAGACAAACTCAGCAGCCCAAGTTTGACTTGAGGCCCAGCCAATTTGATTCCCTAACTGCATTTTAGGAATGCCTTAACATGCCATCTTTACCCCTGAACAAAAGGATTCCTAAAACAGAAATCCCCAGTTTGTCCCCTTTCTACCTTATTCCCTTATCCCAAATACTGTACCCTATACTGAAAAAAATAATAAACTTTGTCAAATTACCAAATTCGAGAAGTTGACCATTTTACTTTAATGATATACTAACATATAAAAACTCCAAAAACAACCAGAATATTCTTCTAGCCTCCCAGTCTGACTATCCAGCTCAAATGATTTTGTTTCTTGCTTTTCTTTCCTTACCTTTGATATACCCATGTAACTTTGGCCCTAACATCACCTCTCCCTTTGAAACAAACATTTTCCTTAAGGTGAAATGTTGGAAAATACTCCTTAAGCAAGCTCATGGTTACCAGACGGCCTCAAATTCAGGCTGCTGCCTCCATTTGATTAAAAAAGTTAGGCTTTTCTACTCCTCGGATCTATTCAGAACCTTTTTAGATTTAATCACTCATTCCATATTCTCACTTAAAATGGGAGGTATTGATTGTCATTAGATGGGTCCTGATCAACTCTTTTGAATTGAGACACGTGAAAGGTAGGGGGTGTATGGCCAAACTGTTTAGTAAATCAAACTTATAAGCCACCTTCTTAGCCTTTCCAATAATTGTATAAGGCCTGAAATAACATGTAGATAATTTTTCATTGATCTTTTGGGCCAATGAATTTTGCCTATAGGGCTACAATTTTAAATAAACCTTCTCTCCTACCTGAAATTCTACATCTCTCTAGTGCTAACCTGTTCCATTTTATATGATTATAAGCTTTATGTAGTTGTTCCTTTAATTCCAAAAGAATCTTATTATGTTGTCGCAACATCTTTTCTAGATTAGAATTAGTGGTAAGCATGCACTAATCATACCTGAGTAAAGGAGGGGGTCTCTTCCATACACTGCCTTATAAGGTAGGCACCTGATGATCTTACTGAAAAAGGAATTGTACCAAAACTCAGCCTAAGAAATCCATCTTAACCAATTTCAGGGCTAGCACATACTTGTCAAAATTCTATCGCATACTTGTTAACTTTTCAATTTGTGTTTATTTTGTATTTAATTCTCTTTAATGCGTTGAAATTATTATTCATAATTAATGGAATCATCTCATAATTGTTCTAAGATGATTTTCAACACTTTAGAGATGAAATTGAAAAAAAATATGTAAAAGAAATAAAGAAAATCCAAAATTCTAGATTGGTAGCAAATTTAGTTACTAAGCGTGGGCATGTGAAAGGATGGAAAATATCTGCATATCTCTTTTCAAATTCAAATCTGATTTGTGTGAGATTTTCATAATCTTGGAAGATCAGATTGCTGGAGATTTGCAATCTAAACACGTGGGAGGTGTGATCTACAAGGGAGGATGGAAAAGAAAGGGATTGGGAGGCATTAAGGAGGCAAGACGTGTTACTATTCACGACAGCACACTTAGGACTAGTTTTTACGTTTATGCCCTTTTTCTTCTATTTTCTCGACAGCCACTGTTGGTTCTCAATTTCTGCACTTTTCTTCTAGGGATTTTCGTATTATTTAGGAAAAGACTAAGGATGGACACTATGTGTTTTGTTATTTCTTTGATTTTCAATTCCATTATGAGTAACTAAAACCCTTCTCTTTGTTGACGGAAACCATGTTATCATCTATTATGTATGAGATGTTTCAATAAAGTTTGTTTTGTTGAAGAATAATGAGTATCTTCTGAATTACTTTTTCTAATTGAATTGATTGATTTCTAGGTGTGCAACTAGGTATTGATTCGTTTAATAGCTAGATTAATGAAATATGACGTTTAGTTTGGTTAATCACAGGTAACAATTAGGATTACCTTCTTTACGTTAGAGCCGGAAATTCTAAGAAGATACTCATCTTGATTAATTGCATGTCGTACATGTATTATCTTGTTCATTGGTTTCTTAGTTCTTAAAGCTATTATTCAATTGAACCGACGATCGTATCTAGGTTGTTGATTAATAAGAATTCTTAGAATACATGTTTCTAGTCATTACACTTAAGAGAAATCATCCCCCAATGAATGTTTATTAATGAACTGAAAATTTATATTAAGGATCCATTTTAGTGTGATAACATCGGTGACCCGAAACCAAGGTTTGCTATTAAATTTTTAGATTTAATTAATTTAGTTGATTTTTGATTTTTTTCTTCTTTTCTACATTGCCATGAACTTAAACCAAAATCCTCCCTTTTTACTTTGTCTTAGTTTTGAACTCGTAAACTCTTCACCGTTAAAAATTCTCGTGGGGACGATATCCACTTACCACTACTACAATAATTTGTATTAATGAAAGTTGGTTTCTTTTTAAATTTGGTTGCAGGCGACAGTAGTATCAAATTTTGGCACCGTTGCCGGGAAATTTCTAAACGGTATATGTATGTTACACGAGTAGACAAAACAACCCGATTGTTATTTGATTCAAAGATCAAGAAGACAACAAGGAGGCTACAGAAACAGACGAAATAGCAGCAACAAACACATAAAATGGAACAGATGGCAGCAAACTGCACTCTTCATGAACTAGTCACGCCCACGGACGCTCAATAGCCCTATTGCATCAACTTTCTGAATTTAGGTGATAACAATACTTTTGAATTAAAATCTGGGCTAATTCATTTATTACCTATTTTCAGGGGTTTACCGGGAGAAGATCCGTACAAACACTTGAAGGAATTTGGCGTGGTTTACATGGCAATAAAATCAACGAATGCGACGGAAGAGCAGATTAAGCTGAGAACCTTCCCATTTTTCCTCAAAGATGATGCTCAAGATTGGTTGTACTATTTAGCCGGAGAAAAAATGCTAACATGGGCTGAAATGAAGAGGCTTTTCTTTGAGAAATATTTTCCAGCATCAAAAGCAGCCAACATTCGAAAGGAAATTTTTGGAATTCGACAACAGAAGGGAGAAACACTCTACAAGTGTTGGGAAAGATTCAAGAAACTCTGCGCTAGCTGTCCACACTACCAAATAACCGACCAGCTATTAATTCAATATTTCTATGAAGGTCTTTTGCTTTCAGATAGGAGTATGATTGACGTTGCAAGCTGTGATGTCTTAGTTGACAAAACACTAACGGTTGCAAGGGAATTGATCGCGAACATGGCTTCCAACACTCAACAATTCAGAATACATACTGGGCATAGATTAAAAAGCGTGAATGAAGTGAATGTGACCACATTGGAGAAAAGATTGGATGACCTTACTTCTTTGGTGCGACAATTAGCGATTATGAAGAAAGAAGAAGCAAAGGCATGTGGAATATGTTCAATTTTAGGACATTCTTCTGATGTATGTCTGATTTTGTAGGAGGAAAATATAGAACAGGTGAATGCTGTGGGAGGATTTACTAGACCGAGTCAAAGAAAGTGCGACCCATTTTCTAGCACCTACAATCTGAGGTGGCGCGATCACCCGAATTTGAGATATGGGAATCCTCAAGGGTAAAAAGCAACCACAAATTTCCAGCAGTATAGACAACCATATGTACCTCAACAAAATCAAAATACAATATCCAATTTCGAAGGTAAGACTTCCTGGGAAGATATAGTTCAATCTTTTGCCACTAACACTTTGACGTTTCAGTGGAATACTGAAGCAAGTATTCGAAATATTGAAAATCAAATGAGTCAAAAGGCAACTGCTATAAATCGATTGGAAGCATGAAGTTCTGGAAATTTTCCAGCACAACCGGAGATCAATCCTAAACAAAGTGCGAAGTCTATCATGTTGCAGAGTGGTAAGGAATTACGGGAACCACTTCCGAAAAGAGAGGTAGAAGAAGAAATCACACAAAAGGCACCTTCACAACTAGAAATGATGCAAAACAAGCTACAAAATATGGTGATTCCGCCTCCTTTTCTGAGTCGATTTGCTAAAGCAAAGAAGGAAGAGCAAGAGAAGGAAATTTGGGAGATTTTTTGAAAAGTTCAGGTAAATATTCCTATCCTTGACGTAATTAAACAGATTCCACAGGATGCAAAATTCCTTAAGGAGCTTTACACTTCGAAGAGAAAATTAAAATTTGATGAGAAAGTGCAATTGGGGGAGAATGTTTCAGCAACTTTGCAAAAGAAAAAGTTTCCACCCAAATGTCAAGACCCAGGTATGTTTACTATCTAAATTGGTGATTTGCAGATTGAAAGAGCTATGTTAGATTTAGGTGCATCCATAAATGTCTTGATATATGATATTTATAAATCTTTAAATGTTAGACCTCTTAAAGAAACTAATGTAGTGATTCAATTAGTAGATCGCTCAAATGCTTATCTGAAGGGTGTGTTGGAAGATATTTTAGTTCAAGTAGGGAATATGCTTTTTCTGGATGATTTTTATGTTTTGCAGATGGGCACCGATGATACATCTTCTTCCACTCCAATTTTATTCAGAAGGTCATTCTTGAAAACCGATAGAACGAAAATAGATGTTCATTATTGATCTTTAACAATGGAATTTGATGATGAATTAATTAAGTTCAATATATATAATACCATGAAAATTTTGGATGATGAAAAACCTATTGTCTCTGTGGATTTTATTGACATATGGGTGTAGGAAAATTTGATTTTGGAGGACAAAGATGAGCTTGGAATAGTTTTGGAAGAGGAAAAGTCATCACGTTGGTAAGGAAGTAAGGAATCGGTATCATCTAGTGAACAAATGGAGACATCATTGTGTGTGGAGACCACCGAACCACTCCTCCAGCAGCTCACGTCCGTGGAAATGTCCAGAAGTGTGGACAAGTTGTTGCCATCAATTATCCAACCACCAAAGTCGGAGTTGAAGAGCTTGCATAGTCATTTGAAGTACGTCTTTTTAGGTGAGCAAGATACATTGCCTCTTATTATTTCTATTCAATTTACAGTTTTGCAGGAAAGCCAACTGATTAACGTGTTGAAAGAGAATAAAGAAGCTTTCAGTTGGACAGTGGCTGATTTGAACGGTATTAGTCCCACTATTTACATGCATCAAATTTTGATGGAAGATGAAGTGAAGGACGTGAGGCAACCCCAACATCGTCTAAATTCACCCATGATGGAAGTGGTGAAGAAAGAAAATTTGAAGCTTCTTGACGCTGGCATTATTTATCCAATTTCGGATAGCAATTGGGTAAGTCTAGTCCAGGTAGTTTCGTAGAAAACTAGTGTGACTGTGATTGAAAATAGCGATGGTGAGTTAATACTAACTCGTGTTCAAAATCGTTGGAGGGTATGTATAGATTATAAGGAGCTTAATTCAGTTACTAGAAAAGATCATTTTCCTCTTCCATTTATTGATCAAATGCTTGAAAGACTTCCAGGTAAATCTCACTATTGTTGTTTAGATGGCTATCCAGGATACCACTAGATTTTGGTAGCACCCAAGGATCAAGAGAAGACAACCTTCACATGTTCATTCGGCACCTTTTCTTATCAAAGAATGCCATTTAGATTGTGTAACGCACGAGAGATGTTTCAAAGGTGTATGGTAAGTATTTTCTCTAATCTTATGGAAAATTTCACGGAAATTTTTATGGATGATTTGACGGTCTATGGAGAATCTTTTGAAACATGCATTGTCAACCTTGAAAAAGTGCTAAAATGTTGCATTGTAACTAATTTGGTTTTAAATTATGAAAAGTGTCATTTCATGGTTAATCAAGGCATTATTTTGGGTCATACTCTTTCTCTAAAGGGAATTGAAGTCGATAGGGTTAAGATAGATGTTATTCGATCTTTATCTTACCCCATGGCTGTGTGAGAAGTTCGTTCTGTTCTTGGTCACGTAGGATTTTACCGGCTATTTATCAAGGACTTCTCCAAAATTGCGTAAGCCATATGTAGATTTCTCCAAAAAGATGTGATGTTGGACCCCGGAATTTCGATGAAAATTAGAAATATTAAAATAATTTTAAATGAGAAAGAAATTGGTGAGAAAATTATGTATGTAAGAAAATTTGATGAAATTAAGAAAAATTTATGAGAAATGACTTGTTTAATTTTGAGGACTTTAATATTGGAGTGAACTTA
>JAOQMQ010000002.1:17712091-17724678 GCA_027563845.1 Erythroxylum subrotundum
TTCTCTGTGGATCGACCCCATTACCACTGTGCGCAATTTATAATTGTTTGGTGTTTGGGATTTATTTTTGGTGGATTTGACACCCATCAGAGTTGTACATCTTTCTTTTATCTTTCCAACGGTATATAGTATGAGAATTTTGGACATTGGAGTCGAAAGTTATGATCCTTATAAATGGAGATGCTCTAGCGAAGACATATCGTCTGGTGAAGACGTATCGTCTAGTGATGACGTCATATTGTCTGGTAAAGACGCATCGTTTGGTGATGACGTCATATCGTCTGGTGAAGACATATCGTCTGGTGATGACATCATATCGCCTGTAGTTAACCTTCTGCTTCTTCTATGGTTGACTTTCTACTTCTTCTTATGTTGACCGAAACTTCTTTTGTGCATTGTTCATCTGATCCTATCGTCTAATCCACTTTTGACCCTACAGATGATAGAATTTGTCTTCAAGGTCTTCATAAAAATTGTAGATCTTGAAGTCCTCTTTCAAACTATCCCAAGAACACCTTAATCCAACATCTTTAGAGAAAGTTATGGCAATTTTTCTGACTCATCTGACCCTTCATCTGGTGTTGTGTGACCCTATCGTATGGTCCACTTTTGACCCTATAGATGATAGAATTTGTCTTCAAAGTCTCATAAAAGTTGTAGGTCTTGAAGTTCTCTTTCGAACCTTACAATGAACACCTTAATCCGATATCCATAGAGAAAGTTATACTAATTGTCCCAAATTGTCTGGCCCTTCGTCTGGTTTCGTCTGACCTTTCGTCTGTCCTATTTTCTGGTCCAATTTTTGACTCTCAAGATGACAGAATCTATCTTTGAGGTCTTCACGAATTTTGTGGATCTAGACGTTTTCCTTGAAACCGTCCTAAGACTACCTTAATCTGGCATCTTTAGAGAAAGTTATGCCATTTGTCCCTGTACAGGTTTAATATGATTGAGGACAAAAATTTGTTTGACTCTTTGGGCCATAACTTTGTTATCCAATCTCTAAATGAAATGATTCTTGAACCATTGGATTCATAAGACATTGTTCTACCTCTACATAAAGATTGGTAGAAATTTGAATTGATTTGAAAAAGATTGATTGAACGAAAATGAGGGAATCGGTTGGAGCAGTGAACTGGTGTTATTTTACTGAACATATTTCGATATTTTAATTATATATGGATCTGTAAGATTCCAAATGAGATGATTTTTAATTTGAGAAAACTAGAGACATAGGGCTACAAATCATCTAAAGAAGTCGAATTTTGAACCAGTCTCTAAGATGTTTAAATTCTAGATGCGAGTTATGCATAGTATACTATTTTGGACAAGAGCAGTCCGAAAATGTTTGAAGTATATCTTTCAAATCACTGAACCAAATTGAATGATTTTGGACACCAATGGAAACATAATACATAGAGGAACATGTTTCTAGAAGAAAGTGTTGCAAAATAACTTCAGTGTCGGGGTCAGAAATAACATGCAAAGTTGACCTAAAATGATGTTTTATGGAAAAATCTGGAAGTGATTTAATGGGTTTTGACTTGTGTTTCAGTGGTTTTATTAATTCATAAACTGAAATACAAATTATACTTAAGTGTGTTTTAAAGGGAAGTGGATAAGAGGCTAAGAAATGGACAGGTGTCCAAGCTTTAAAGTTGAGTTTTAATAACCTTGAAAGATAAGTTACTGTACTTGTCTTCATTCTTTCTCGAAGTTTCTTTCTCTAGTGTTTCTTCAACACAGAGTTTTCATCAAATTTCCAACAAACAAAAATCTTGGTTTCTCCTATCCACTACCACTCTTACTTTGTATTTCTTTCTTCCACCCTAAGAAAAACCGAACCCCCCTGTCAACCTTCAAGTTGATGTACGTAGTTGTATGAGGGATTAGGATTACATGATTTTTTTTACAGATGTTAGAGCTTCAAACAAGTAAGCTTGTTATGATTATGTATTTTTGTATGAAGTGAAGCATGCATCGTTAACTCACTGCTAAATGGTTAAGAACAATGATATTCATATTTGTTGGAAAATGAGTGAGGAGATTTTGAGTTTACGGTACATGTTGATTTTCTTTGGATTTGATGATTGAAATGTTATGGGATAGTGTTAAACTAGTTTTTGGAGTTAAAAGATTAATGAAAATGTGTAGGAGATTAGTGTAGAAAAATTTGGAGAAATGGATATGTAATGTTCTGTTATGTTGATGATGATGTTTTTACTGTTCATATGTGTATATATATATGCGTAAGTTTTGGAGTATTTTTAGAGATGATTAAAAATGAATTTAGAGTTAAGAGATAGGTGTATGGTGATGTCTGATGATAAGAAAGAATGATTAAAGTGATAGTTAGAGGAAGAAATGAAGAAAATACAAAAGTTGAAAATGTAGAAAAATGAAAATGAAAGAATGCAGAAAACATGATGAATATGCGTGAGTGTTTCTGGTTTTGACGATTATGAAAGAAATGATAGAGTTTTGATTTGGTTGTGATTTGTGAGCTAAAATGAGATAGGAATGAAGAGGAAATATTGAGTTTTAGGCAGAAGTTGATAGTGATATATATATATAAAGATTCTGTTTTTCCTCCTCTCTAATCACATAGAGTTTTTATTGGAAAATTAGTGGATGAGTTATTGTTATCAAAGTACCAAAGGATTGATGTTGTGATTCAAAGAATTAACCAGTGATTAAGTTATGAAGTTGTTAAAGTACCCGGGATTGTCATTGAGCATGCATTGTACATAGTCCATATACACAGTTGTGCATAAATAAATGCTTATTATTGTGCCATTATTAATGTGTGTGCAACTTGTGTCTTGCATAAATGGGTTGTTCAGGTCAAATGTCCGCATTCAGGCCTTTCCAGAATTTGGAAGCAAATGCTAATCTGGAGCGTACTGTGAGTAGACCTAGATGGTCTCATTTCATTGTTTATTTTGTTTGAATTTTTGTATTAATTGACTACTGAATGCTTACATGAATGTGATTGATTGTGTTGGATACCGGACTAAGGTTCGTGATATGTGGAAGTGATTAAGTGTGAATGATGCATTCTATTTCATGAATGCATGAAATATAATAGCAGTTGTGACCTCAGTAGCCACCGATCAGAGCTTAAAGCTCAAAGTGTGAAATGAGCCACGAGCTCAGAAAGTGATTAAGAGCCTAAGGCTCACTATGTATAATGAGCCCTATCCCTACCAGATAAGGGACAGTTAGTAATGAGCCCGATATCCAATAAATACGAGACAGTTTAGGCACTCGGTCACAACAAAGTAACAAATGGAAAGTGGGTCTCATGTGCACTGCATATGCATAATATGAATGATTAAATTGTTTTAAATGTGAAATGTGAAATGATGTGAATGTGAATTATGTGTTATGTGACTGGGTGAGCCATCGATGATGGTCTCTCATTGAGTTCGCAAAACTCACCCAAAATTTGAAAATATTTTTCAGGATCAGAAGAATACCCCGTTAGGCAAACGGGAGTATCCCTACAACATACAAGTAATAGAGGTCGGGATCAGTTCGCGTCTACATTTGTGTTTCCCTATTTTTGTATAAATTTGTATATTCCGAAACTATTGTACAAATGATTTATGTTGTAATGTAAAGACATTATGACTAAAGTGTTTTGTATTTGTAATGGGCCCTAAATGGCCATTGAAATTCTGTTGATTATATTGTTATGATTGAAAAAGTTTACGAATGAAAGTGGGCCCAATTTGAATTGTCGATTTCCGCAAAAAGGTGTGTATGTTTGTTTAAAAGAAATTTATACCGATTTTTGACTAACTGAGTGCTCTAGCATACCACCCTTGCAGGGCTCGGACTCAGATATTCTTAACACGTTACATACATGAGCAATTATACAATAACTATATCTAAATCGTTCAATCTCAGCTGACAAACCTTAAGTCATTTCTTCTATCCAAAAGTGCAAAAACCATACTTCTTCTAGAGTCTCTTTGTCTCTAGTATCCTCTCTCAACACCTGAAATGTCAACATTGTAATTTTGGTAAGTTTTGCCAACTCAGTGAGTTAATTATCTTTGATGGCTCACTCAAATCATAAAATACATACAATCACATAATTCACATCATATCGTTTATCATCATGTAGCATCACATAACACTTTGTTCACAATTTGCACATTCTCATTCAACATAATTCAACAATATATTTCAATCATTCAAACATACATATTAAATGTATATGTAATGCTCATGAGACTCACTTTCATTTATTTCTTTGTTATGACCGAATGCCTTTTTACTGGCCCATATCCCTTGTGGATACCGAGCTTTTTTCAGATATTGTCCCATATCCCTTAGTGGATACTGGGTATAATTAACAATTGAGCCAGAGGCTCTTACCACATTCTGAGCTTTAAGCTCTTTTTTGGTGGCTACTCTGGTCATAACAACCTTTATGTTATCATGCATTCATGTAATGAAATGCATCATATTCACATATTTTCAATCAGTCACTTTATTTCACTTTACACATTCACATTCACATTTATCATCGGACCTTGGTCTGGCATTCAACAAAAATGATGAGTATCATTTATTTCGTCAAATTCACATACAAGGACCACTTCCCATATCTTTTTTATGCATCAAACACCTCGGACATTCAATGTTCGGAATCCACACAATTACATTCACAAAAAAATTCAACACATAATTTAAAACAAACAATTATTCAAGTGAGACCGTGTAGGTTCCTCATAGTTTGCTCCAGAAAGCTATTGTCCCGAAGTCCCGAAGTCCCAACAACTTCTGGATGTTGTCGCTTTAATTGCTCTTCTAAATCATGCAATACATACACATTTACACACATCACAACTTCACATAATTATATACATACTCATTTATGCATAAATGTGCATATGGAATATGTACAATGCATGTTCAATGACAATCTTGGGTACAATTCCTTATTACGAGTCTCATAACCAATTAACGTCATCTTTAAATCATTTCTTAACACCTGAAACACTTTCCTTACTTTAATCGCTCAATTCAACATCAACTAGGCTCATTTAAGATCACACTCAACCCTAAATACCTCATAGGAAAACATTAATAAGTCAATCATTTATATATATAGATATGATTTTAGGACAAAAGGCATAACTTTTTCTGTAGATGTCGGATTAATGTCATTCTATAACGCTTTCGAAGAGGACTTCGAGTTCTACAACTTCCATGAAGACCTGAAGAGAGATTTTGTCGTCTAAAGGGTCCAAATTGCACATTTATGTAATTGTCCTCAGAATATTTGCCCAGCAGACATACGTCCCTCCAAATGGACATGAACGGAGCTGGGAAGTTGGAAGACCCAAAAAGGTCCGCCTAACGAACATGTGAGAAGCATATCTTACTTAACAGCATTTCTCACGATTTCTACATATATTCTAACATCAGTTTCACTCCAAATTTTCTAGAATTCACCTCCTCTAATACAACATCATTTCATACTAATTCAACTACCAAATTGATTGCATTAAACTCTCAAACCTCAACTCATTTGATTTATCATTTTCAACTAAATCTCATCATTCATGAATCCTATCCTTTTTCCATAATATATCTCATTCATAAGTATCAAACAATTCTTTTTCAAAATTCATCATTTCAAGTTGATAACTTCTTCATTTATACCTCAATTTCAGTTCACTATTATCCACACATAAATAAAAATCCATGCTTGATCATAAACACCAAAATAGAACATATTCTTATACATTTTCATCATAAATTTTTTGCACATGTTCTACTTCATTTTTCACCTTCATCTCATTCCTAACTATCACCTTAATTCATCTCATTTCAAGACATCATAATACTACCTACTATTCTCAAACTGTAACTTCACCCAGTACTCATCTTCAAGTCACATTTTGAAACTCTTAAAGACAGAATTTGAATTCAATGTTTTTATGAAAAATATAATCATATGTCTCTAATTTAATCCAAATTAAAATTAATCCCATTTGGATATCTACAGATCAATTCATGGCTAAAATACAGATGCATATCTAGTGGAAATGTTACAACTAACGTATTCCAATACACTTTAAACACTATTATCACTTTATATCTAAACTTTCATTCTAGTTCTTCTCTTTTCAAGACACTACACTTGCCTTTTCTTTAACTTCAATACTCAATCCAATCCATATCTAAAACAACCAATGATCCACGTTTTTATACATCAAAAATAGAACATGAAAATATCTATTCATTCATCAATTTTCTACCTTCACTAACAACACAAAAATAGGACATAATCATATCTCTACAACAACTTATGAATCATTAATCATCACATATACAAAAGCAAGATATTTATATACACATTTCATCACTCACGATTCACACATATAATTTCATGACCAAGTCATCAATCTCAAGTTACTCATCATATTAGTGTCATTTAACACTACCCATGATGACTAAAGCATAACTTACTTGATTTAACTTCAAAATTCTTCAAACTCTTCAAGATCTCTCTTAACCCTAACTTCCTTCTCTCACACGTGCATCATCATTCAAGGGTGGTAGAGTTGGGTCTTTAGTAAGAAATGAAGAAGACGACAAAACAATAGTAGCAAATGAAAGGTGAAAGTAAGCTTCAACGTGGATGAGGTGAGAAGTGAGTATCGGGGATGAAGACAAATAAAGAAGATGAACAACAAAATGAAGAGAGCATTTAACAATTGAAAGACAAAGAAAAGAAAATGGTCTTTTACTTTGAACATTTTCGTGGGTTATGGCATGTGGTGTGGCAAATGACACTTGTCAGTTGCCACATGTCACTTTCTTATGGTCTCTCCTTAGTCTTTTATTTAACTAGTCTATTTGTCTCCAATTTCTATTCCAATTTTTTACCAATTTTCAATGACATATGTCATTAAATTCCAGTGTCATTTATAAAAATTTTCACTGTCATTTGACTCTTATTTCTACTATCATTTATCAATTGTCCTGCCATTTAGTATTTTTTCTAATTCAAAAATACTCAAAAATTTCATAAATTTCCTAAATTTTACCAAAATTTCTAAATCAACAATTATTACCACCAAATCAATTTTCAATACATATAATCCACAATTTTTAATAAAATCACATTTATAAATCAATTATACCCGAAAAATGTCAACGAATGTATGTGCAATCATTTTTAATTTGCAAAAATCAATATTCACGTATGTGTGTATGCTATATTATGCATGAGCATGAAATGCACTTTCTAACTTCTCAATAATCTCTCGTGTACACTATTTTAGGGTTCTTACCCTTAACATGGGTAAGAACCCTAGAACAGAGTTTATTTCCAAAACAACAAACAGAACAAACAATTTGTCACATCCTCAAAAAGGAGTCAAAAGAAAAGGGCAAAACAAAGCAGAAATCAAGAAAGAAGAAGAAGAAAATTATGAAAACTGAAACTATACTTTAGTCTGGTGGAGGTGAGTTTTAGTCTTTTAGAAGAGAGAAACGGTGGCGTTTTAAGAACTGAGTAATCACAACATGACACGTCATGTTTTTGTAGCTAACAAATGTTGTACATGCCCTTTGTTTACTTAATCAGTTTCTAGGTAATTGAGGATACGATAGTTTCTAGCTATGAGTTAAATCTAATAAGATATGCTTTGTTTTATATTTATAATAACGATTTATTTATAGCTTTAAAATATAAAAAGAAGCATTTCTTCTTCTATTTTTTAAATAAGTAATTGTAGTGTATTATTCTTTATTATATTTATTGATCTAGACATGTCAATGACTATTAATTGATATATCTAGAAGAGAAGTTTATTATTTAATCTTATATAGGTTTTCTTAATTTATGAATTGAGATTTATATCTTCAAGTTATTTTAAATTAATTCCAATATAAGATTTTTGGATACGTGATTGATGTAAAATTATAAATTATATGGTACAATATATTGAAGTACTATTTTGTAATTTTTTAAAAAATTCAGGAACTATTTTATAAATTTAAAAAATTAACCGAAATAGTACCATGCATTGATCGGTACCGGTATCGATACGGTATTAATAACATTGTTCTACTAGGATAATTAATAAATTTGTCTTAATTTTTCGTTAGTTTACTACTCATTTTTATTGTTTAATCTTTAAAATAGTTTTATGTAAAAAGTTTAAAAATACTCTTTTAATTACATAATTTCTGAATACTTTTTTATCATATAATTAATCTCATAATTTCTAAATATTTTTTAATCAGAGGTGGCACCAGCACACCACTTTGCTTGGCTGCATGATGCTTAAAAAAAATGTTACAAAGGCCTTATCTCCGGTTAATTCATTATTGCCATTGAACAATTTCATGCATTCCCTTCTAGTTCACCATAAGGAATTATGGCATTACCCTTATGTCTTACATTACATCGCCACCTTTTCATCCCTACTATGCAAACATATCTATAGTGCCACTATTAGAAAACAGGGCTACTCCTCATTCTCAAATCTCAGTGCCATCTTTCTCCGGTTCTTTTACTAAATACACTTCAGTAATATATATATATTTATATATATATATAAAAGGATCAACAGTGATCTCAATAGCTTTCATCTCCTGGTATGTTTTCCAAAGGTTTTGATAATTGTCAGAAACTGACCGTACGTCCGTAAAATTTTAAATGTTGTCAGTTGGTTAGATAAAACGTATATTTTTACTAATTGTTGATAATTGCATGTACGTTTTCAACAGTCGAACAAACAGAAGATTAGTCTTCATTCGGGCTCAGTTCTTTGTCTTCTCAGGCTTCAGCCTGACTCTTATTCTCATCCGACTCCGTAGGACTCTTAGGCCTGTACTTGTACTTGCTAGCAACAAACAAATAGATGCAGAAATTGATAAAACTTATTAAAGCTAGCAACCAGAAGAAAAGATTTAGATGATTCCTGTTAAGGTTGTTCCCTGCTAACCAACCTCGACTACTTGTAATTCTTCTCGTCGCTCTGTTCACTGTCTTAACAAGCACACTGCTGAAAAAGTATCCAAGCGCCATTGAAGTCCAAAGGAAGCAAGTAGAGAGCGACTTGAGAGCTTTTGGTGCCTCATCGTAGAAGAATTCTAGAATACCCACGTACGTGAACATGTCCGCAATTCCAAATATGAAGTATTGAATTCCTAGCCAGTAAATTTTGATGGGGAGTTGCTGGAATCCAGGCACGGCGTCTAGCATGTTGTGGTCCCTCGCCACTTTCTTTCGTTTCACTTCCATCAGAGCAGCCGTGGACATGGACAAACAGGCGAGAACTAGTCCAACCCCTATGCGCTGAAGGTGAGTTATGCCTGTGGGAATGCCTGTTATCTTACGTAAAAATGGTACCATTATTCGGTCATATATAGGAATCAAGATGATAAGGAAAACTACTGGGATTATTGGAATAGAAGCTGGTGGTAAGTCGAAATGTTTGCGGATGTTATTGTCCATGGTTTGACCTTGTTGAACTGAGAAAGTTTGGAGCTGTGCTAGGCAAAGGGTCATAATAATGGTGCAACAGAAAATTGGCATGATAGAGAGTATGATTTTGGCGTTCTCAACTTGCGTGACCCTGCATAGTTTCCATGGACTTTGGTCTTCAGGTCTGACATTCTGCTTCCTCGAAGAAGTTAGAATGGATGCTTTGTCTAGCCACCTGGAAACAAATTTCAATTGGTGAGATACATTACGCGATGTTTTCATTAGAAAATCAGGTGGGGATGCTCACCCCAAAGTATCTCTGTGAGGTAGAAACTCGGTTTCTAATGCCTCTTCCTTGTCTTTACTAATCTCATAAAGCTCTGAAGAGTCCTGAGGAAGACGAAGCTTTCTGTTGCGGAAGGCTGCAACATACACCTGAAGCAGAGCAAGAGAAGTCTGTTTAGTCTTATCTATCATATATATATATATGGACATAGTCTGACTGAAAGAGTGTACGGGCATTGACCTGTATAATTTCCAGAAGCACGCTTGATCCTCGTACAACTTGTATTCGATACATTGGCAGTCCAGCTAAAAGTGCCGTTACACCCAAGAACATGGAAAGAGCACTCACTGCAAACCCCCAGTCCCATCCCTTGTGATCTTCAATCCAAACAAAGAGCGTAAAGCTAACAGCAGCACCAGAACACAAGGCGAGCAAGACATAGTTGAAATAGCTGGACATCTGCTGGTCCTCTTTTGGGTCTTTCGGGTCAAATTGATCAGCGCCATGTGCAGGCACTGCAGCCTTGATTCCTGAACTGCCAAGAGCAAGCAAGTACAGGCCAAGAAAAAGTAGTGCAGCTTTTCCACCTTCAACATGCTTGCAGTGAACTGCTGGATTATACATATTACAAGCAGGTGGCCGCAATTTGGAGTAGTGGGCTTGAACACCTAGCAGTGCTAATCCCTGGACATTGAACATTATAAAGTAATTATTATTTTTTATTGTCGCCATTCAACTCCGTGGATTATTAAGTTGCCTACTTACCATGAACTCAATACATCCCGAAATTATTCCAATTTTCAATCTGCCAATGTAAGTGTCTGCCAGGAAAGCCATGAGAATAGATAGGATGTAGGAGACGCCCATGAAGTTGGTTAGGTGATTAGCAGAATCTGATAAGTCAAAGTGCATAGTACCATAGAAATAAGTCACCAAGTTTACTGCCAGTGATAGAGTCGCCATGTTTTCGCATGCAAACGTGACTGCAAAGCAAAAACCAAAAGAATCTATATCAGAAGATTTTTAAGTCTTATTTTGTTTGTGTGTGCGTGTGTACACTAGTTATCTTAGATTACATGCCTAATGGCAGAACAGCAGCCCTTGGTCCTCCATGCTTGTTCTTCAAAGCTTGCCTTCCCTTCCAATCCACCTTCCCTATAACAACATTTTTCTCCTACAAACCATTCAAAACATCATTCATTAGTAGCTGGAGATTGGAGATCTCTAAGACTTCTAAAGAATGGTAAAGAATTTACCATGGCTACCCACAAAAAGAATGAAGATTGAGATCAAATTGGTGGGCATAGGCTAAGATAGAACTATGCTTATATAAGACTTTATGTTGGTTGGTCAAAATCCTATATATCGATTGGAAATCAATGCAAGCATAATTTCTAACTTAAACAAGTGGCGAATACAAATATCTCGTGTTGCCCTTTGAGCCACTTCCCTTTCCTAATAGTTACTAATGGACATGATAAATACATATCTATTATAATATACGTTTTTTCATTTTTCCGGCACTCGAGAGTTTGACGGGAGCAGTTGACATCATTGGTTGTGTTGGACCGGCATTTGTAAAAAATGATGAGTAATATTCTTCCATGACAAAGATTAAAGAGTTATATTAATCTCATTATATTTTTATTTTCGTTTTCAGATACACCAACCCCAGTTATTGTAGATTATCCCTAGCCATCCAAGACATATTATGGAACACATAATACATATGTTGTTAAAGGGTGAGCTTTGAAGCGATCGTTAAAATTGCTCTATTGTGACCACAAGGTAACAGGTTTAAGTTATAAAAATAATCCTTTTGTAAAAATATAAAAGAAAGATTGTATACATTATAACCTTTTTTGGACTCTCGCAAAACAAATAGCCTTGTACACTGATTACGTTGACTTTATAATACATATGTTGTTAGCTGGTTTCGATGTTCCCTCTCTGGCCAGAGAAAGAGCTTCTCCAACGTTGCAGGGACGTTTGCATTGTGTGACTTGGTGATTAGAAATTGAGAGAGCTTATTTCCTATATCAATTTAAATTTCCATTTTGAAGACTTCATATTAGTTACATGGGGCAGGCGTAACGAAACAAAAGTACAAGAAAACACAATTCATGGTCTGCAGAGGAAAAGAAACAAAAATGTGCACTACACTACAGCATATATTATACAATGCCTCAGTTCAAGAAACTCACAACTTCAGGAAAAATGAATCTATCGGACAGCCCTCTCACAAACAAATTTCAAGAGAAATCAGAAGAAAAGAACATTATTATGCTCAATCATTTAACTATCATCTACGGGAAACACATATAAATATAGCTACAATGTACAGATGAACAAAAGAACGATGCAAAGAATGCCAGAAAATGCTTACATGTGGATAGCTTATCCCAAAAATTGTATTAAAAAATTCTCAATAATTCATTAACGAATACTTCACACGCAAAACAATCTTCCCCGTGGAAACCCCAAGTTTAGCTCCTGATACCAACCAGTGACCTGGAGTATCTTGTTGTCCCTTTAACATTTCACTCACGTCAACAATTTTTGCTAGTTTCCCAATGTTGCTTGTTACTTCTTCTCATTGGTAGGTCTTTCGTCCCAAGGTGATGAGGATGCTCCACCAACTTGTGGTGCAGAGGGTCTGAAGGGTTATGATTCCACACAGACCGCCTTATTGTACATCCTGGAACTTTTGAGAAGAGGAGCTTCAGATGTAAGACATTTTTGGCACCAAAATCCTGAACACCAAGTTGAGCTCCTGTAACAATGTGGACACCAGAGAGATCTCCAATAGAAGTTACTGTGTAGTGTTGTTTTATGCCCTTG
>JAOQMQ010000002.1:17765551-17780242 GCA_027563845.1 Erythroxylum subrotundum
ATCTCCAATAACCTATTCTCCACAACCACCATTATTGCCTACACCTACCACTCTGAGCTTACCAGGCAGCTCTAGTGTAGTTCATGCTTCACAGTGGGATCCACATGAGCAGACCAAAGCACCTGCACGACACCCGAAGTTGGAGATTCCAGTGTTTACCGGAGAAGATGTAGCTGGGTGGATTTTTCAGATTCAACGTTTGTTTGATTATCACCGCACCTTTGAAGAACAAAAGTTGTCTATTGCATCCTTTTACATGACTGGCCCTGCACTCCAATGGTATCAGTGGGTAATGGCATCACAGCAGATTCCAAACTGGAATGAGTTGGTTCGTCATTTAGAAATAAGGTTCGATCCCTCCCCTTTTATTAATCACGAAGCTCGGTTATTCAAGCTATTTCAAACTACTACTGTGAGTGCATATATGTAAGAATTTGCTACTCTGTCCAATAGAATAACGAGACTTACTCCTGAAAGTTTATTAAACTGTTTTGTTTCGGGGTTGAAGGAAGAAATTAAAAATGAGCTATACCTTTTAAAACCTCAAACTATGGCTGAAGCAGTTGGCATGGCAAGGATGGTTGAAGATAAGCTGGGAGCATCAAAGCCTATGACGCATTTTAATCCTCGCCAGGGAACAACTCAACCTAACAAACACTATTTCCAAAGACCCTACCCGGGGTTACCACCACCACCACCACCAACCCTACTACCACCTAAAATGCCTATCAAACGATTGACTACGGCTGAAATGGAAGCAAGACGAGCTAAGGGATTGTGCTTTAATTGTGATGAGAAATTCTCACCTGGGCATTCCTGCAGGAGAACATTTCATTGTCTGATAGCTGATGAGAGCAAGAACAATACAGAAACCCCATCAGACAGTGACGACTGCACAGTTGAGGAAGAAATCCAGGTCACTGACATACCTACTATATCCTTACATGCACTGGAAGGGCATTTTATTCCGTCGACTTTGCGACTCAACGGTAAGGTATTGGGGCAGCCCGTATTGATATTGATCGATGGAGGATCAACTCACAACTTTATGCAAGCAAGGGTGGCTTACTTCCTGAAATTGCCAATACAACAGTCAAGACACATGAATGTGACTGTTGGGAATGGAGAAAGCTTGAAGTGTACAGGATTGAGTGCGCAGACCCCAATCCAAGTAGACAACCACCAATTTACAATAGACCTTTACTTACTCCCGATTTATGGTGCAGATATTGTTCTAGGGGCTCAGTGGTTAGCCATGGTGGGGCCAGTGCTATTCGATTACAAGAATTTATGGATGAAGTTAGAGAAAGAGAGACAACAGATTACCTTGCAGGGCATCCAACAAGCATCTCTGTCATCTATGACTTTTGGCCAATTCACTCGTAATCAAAAAACTGACTCCATTTCTTCTTATTATCACTTGCTCATAAGTCTTACAGGTGAGGAGACAGAGGTGAAAATTGGAGATGGAGCATCGTAAGAATTAAAGGAGAATTTGCAAAAACTATTTTAGAAACACTCAACAGTTTTCGAAGTACCCAAGGGCTTACCACCATTTCGGAAGGTGGAGCACAAGATTCCCTTGAAGCCAGGAACCATACCCGTCAATGTGAGGCCATACCGGTACCCACATGTGCAGAAGGCAGAAATCGAAAGATTAGTTCACGAGATGCTAAGTGAAGGAGTAATTCAACCAAGCAATAGCCCTTATTCGTCACTGGTAATTTTAGTTAAAAAAAAAAGATGGTACCTGGAGGTTCTGCGTAGACTACCGTGCTCTAAACGCCGTGACTGTGAGAGATCACTATCCAATTCCAACGGCAGAAGAACTCTTTGATGAGCTCGGTGGGGCAACCATCTTTTCTAAGCTTGATCTTCGAGCTGGCTATCATCAGCTGCGAATACACCCAGATGACATTCACAAAACGGCGTTCAGAACGCACAACGGGCATTATGAATTTGTTGTGCTCCCATTTGGCCTAACGAACGCACCCTCGGCTTTCCAATCCGAGATGAACGATTTATTCCGAGCAATACTGAGGAAGTATGTCCTTGTCTTCTTCGACGACATATTAGTCTACAGCTCTACGAAAGCACTTCATTTGCAGCACCTTGATCACGTTATTCAGCTACTACAAGAAAAACAATTCTATGTGAAGCAGACCAAGTGTGAGTTTGCCTGCACCTCCATGATTTACTTAGGGCATGTCATATCGTCAAGGGGCCTGTCGGTGGATGAGGATAAAATAGCAGCAATTAAAGATTGGCCTACCCCGACCAGTGTTAGAAAACTGAGAGGATTCCTGGGAATTGCGGGATATTACCGAAAATTTGTAAAAAATTATGCCGTGCTTGCAGAGCCACTAACGAGGTTGCTACGGAAGGAAGCGTTTGTGTGGACTGAAGCAACGACCCGAGCTTTTCACTAATTGAAAGAAGCTTTAATGACTACACCCACCTTGGCTCTACCAGATTTCCACCAACTCTTTACTGTACAAACGGATGCCTCGGGAACAGGGATCGGAGCCGTATTAACTCAAGGAGGACGACCCATTTCCTTCTACAGTAAGCAGCTTCCTCCACGTATGTTATTGGCATCCACCTATGCACGAGAGATGTATGCCATTACGATGGCCGTCAAACGTTGGAGACAATACCTTCTGGGCAACCACTTTAAAATAGAGACAGATCACCAGCCTTTAAGAGCCTTGATGACACAGGTCATCCAGACGCCAGAGTAGCAGCAGTGGCTCACAAAGTTGTTGGGGTACGACTTTGAGATCCTTTACAAACCTGGGAAGGAGAATGGACCAGCAGACACGTTGTCCCGAGTTCACGGAGAGTTGATGGCGTTGCAGATTTTGAAACCCATCAGTGGATTCCTGGCCGCCCTACAGCGATTCATTACAACACACCCACCTACGATGACTCTGCTTCAAACAATTAAGGATACCCCCGGCGAAAAGGCAGACTACAAGATCCAGGATGGGATCATCTTATTCAAGGGGTGGATTTTTGTTCCTCCGGAATCAGGCTTACATGAGATTTTGTTGCGGGAATACCATGACTCCGTCGTCGGGGGACATGCGGGAATAAAGCGCACAACGGCCCGAATCTCTTCATCATTTTATTGGCCACGGATGAGGCAAGATGTGGAGGCTTATGTTCAACAGTGTTCGGTCTGTCAACAGGTGAAAAGTAGCAATCGAGTATCCCCTGGGTTATTACAACCTTTACAGATTCCCTAACAGGTCTGGGAATCCATCTCTATGGATTTTATCACTCACTTAACAGTTGTCCAGGGAAGAACCGTGATTTTCGTCGTAGTGGATAGGCTATCAAAGTATGCCCATTTCCTTGCCCTTCCCACTAATTTCATTGCTGTCTCACTTGTGGAAATATTTATGAAGGAAATTGGTCGGCTGCATGGATTCCCGAAGGATATTGTCTCGGACAGAGACCCGGTGTTCATGAGTTCTTTCTGGAGGGAACTCTTCAAACTTCAAGAGACTCATCTTTCTATTAGCTCGGTGTACCACCCACAGTCTGATGGGCAAACGGAGGTAGTGAATCGTTGTCTACAGGACTACTTGCGTTGTTATGTGGCCGACAACCCGAAGACTTGGTTGAGATTTCTCCATTGGGCAGAATATCACTATAATACATCAGAGCATTCGGCCATTAAAATGACACCATTCGAAGCCGTCTACGGACGAACACCCCCAAGCCTTCCACAATATCTTACCGGCAGCTCCAAACTCAATGCCATCGATACCTTGCTATCTGAACGTTCTAAGGTCCTCTCCCAGCTCAAAGACAATTTGGCCAGGGCTCAACACCGAATGAAGCAACAAAAGGACAAGCATCGAATAGACAAATCCTTCGAAATTGGCGCCTGGGTATTCGTGAAGCTTCATCCTTACCATCAACGTTCTGTCATGGGCACGATATTTCACAAGTTATCTAAACGTTTTTATGGCCCCTTTGAAGTTGTCGAGAAAATTGGTTCAGTAGCTTACAGACTTCAGTTGCCACCGACTACCCGCATTCATAATGTGTTCCACGTGTCCTTACTTAAGGAGTGTCGAGGAGACCTACACCAACAGCTGCCTTTACCAGTTGCCTTTTGTGAAGGATACCCATTAATGGTTCCTCAGACCATTTTGGGTTATCGTCGGATCTATAAAGGAACTCAGCTGACAACCCAAGCCCTCATCCAATGGACAGGCCAAACACCAACCGAAGCCACATGGGAGTACCTTGATTTCATCCTTGAGGACAAGGAATCTCTGGAGGATGGTAGTAATGTTACGGCCCAAGCACAACTAGCAGCCCAAAGGAAGAATCAAGGCCCAGATGCAAAGCAGAAGAGCTCTCGTATTCACATGAAACCAGCAAAACTCAACGATTACATATTGTACTGAACAGGAATATTATAAGAATACAGACAAGAATGGTTATAGGCCAAACAAATTCTGTTGTAACGGTCTCAACTATATAATGGGGGATATACAAATTTCAAGAAAAACTTCTCTTCTTCTAATTCTCTTCTACATATTCTAAGTTCTCGGTTCCGTCATCCCATCACACTGAATCTCTAGTAGTTGACCTTTTCAATTGGAATTTGGAAAGTTCAAACATTTATTCATTTTGATAGCTTCCGAACACAACTGTACAGGCGTCATTATTGACCCGATAGAGTGTCGGTGGCAATCAATGCAGATGATTAAGTATGAAGATGCTGTGGTTGACAAATTGTCCAATCACGTTAGTCGTCAACTCTGTATAGCTTTTGAAACTGATAATAAAACTATTTTTTAAATATCAAATTTTATATTTAAGAACGTAGAGGGAACAAACATATTAATCAAATATATAAAATATTATTTGGTACAAAGAGAGAGCAGAAGCTGCCACTATCATTGTCGGAATATGTCATATACATGTCTTCATTTTTTTCATGGTTTGGATAAAATTGACAATTATCATATCAATCTAAACATGACGCCGTGAGTTAAAAGAAAATAAGGATTCACTTCACTTCTTCCTTGATTGTGTGGTTGGGATCAAAGTTCTTAAAAGTCGTCTACTTGGCCTAAATATTATGATTGGCATAAATGTCTATTGTAAGACATCTCTCTTACAAATCTTACCTATTGAGATCAAATGTCTTCCCAGTTTTAGTGCTTATATTAATATCAAAAATGTGTTTGAACTCACACAAGTGCTATATTCATACGACACCCTACGAAACCAATTTTTGGAATACTATCCTGAGAATTGTCACATGGGCTACGCCTGGTCAGATGACATATAGGGATAACATCACCAAATTATTTGATGCTATTTATACTAGTCAATCGAGAAAGACTCTTCTTGTTGTGACTTCTAGACTCGTGAAATATTTCACTGATAAGCCTTAATGCAACTAAATCACGGGTTTTCAGCCTATATGTCGTTCAAGTAGTTTACAGAACATATCATCCATTAGAGATCAAATATAAACAAAGATTAATTGTAATATAGATTCCAAGTATGCTAGTCGAAATATAAGCCCTTGGTGTTTGGTTAGGTATTAATTCTTGAGGCTTGCCTCTTAGGAATCTACACTATCCAATCTTTCCCTGTTTAATCAAAGACCTCAAATAAGATCTATAATCTAAGACTTTTTTATACACAGGATCTTTGTAAAGAGATAAGTGTATAACATACTTGCCTTTTTTTATATAACTGTGGCTATATTATTTAAATCAAGCTTTCAGGAGAGGGAGAACTTAGAAAAAATCCACAAGATGAAAATCACAAATAATCTTTTTATTGATTTTTTTTTTTTGCTTCTAAGTATAATGAAGGAGATGCCTTGCTTTTATAGACTCTTTTTACCAACGAACCATGCGACACTTGTATATCTCACAACTAAGCCAACCTCTCCCTTGAATGCTAGAAACAAAGCTAGCTCAAGTTAGTAAAGATGCAAGATAAACCAAAAATAAGAATGAGCAAAATTGGAGAATGCTTTGATTGCTCAAGAATGCTTCACAAGGGTATTGCTAAGAACTCCTATCCCTCCTACAAATGAAGTTCTTTGAGTATTTATAGCCTTCCGCCTCCTTAATAGATGACTAAGATTCATTTGATCCAAAGGCTCACATTACCATCTAGAATTATCTACAACTATCTACATGTTCAAGTATAATCTACAATTATCTACAAGGTTCTAGAGTCTTCCACCCATCTTTAGGCTTGTCTTGAATATAGAAGAATAATATGGAATCTTCTAGAGAATTCTGACTTAGCCTCTCCATCTAGTGGGGAATTTTGCGATATGTGACATTCTCCCCCACTCATTCAGGCGATGCCCTCATTGAGTCCTCCTTATATTCCTTGATCATGTCTTTATAGTCTTATAATGTGACCTCGTGCTCCCAATGCCTCACTATCGGGCAATCCCTGGCATTTCACAAAGTACTCCATGTAGTTTGGATGGGAACCCCTCCTCCGTATAACATAATGCGCCAAAATGTCCCCTACCTTATGCTCGTGAGCAGTAGTGATGACCGTGGGTGCTTTCCTCGATTCACCCCTACTTGTGTCCTCCTTATCAGTATGATATAGTTTTAGGAAGCTCACATGGAAAACTGGATGCATCTCCAAATGTGATGGCAATGTCAAACGGTAGGCTAACTTGCCAACCCTTTTCTCCACGGGAAAAGGCCTTCATATCGACTTATTAATCCCTTATGCACTTTAGCAAACCCTCGACTTTGAAGGGGAAGGAACTTCACCATCACTAAGTCTCCTTCCTCGAACTCCAAAGGTCTCCTCTTTGTATCGGCCCATTTCTTCATTCGCTTGGCAGTCCTTGCCAAGTGTGCTCGTGCCATGTTGTTCTTCTTATGCCAACGCTTAGCAAACTTAAATATGGCAGGACTCAAACCTTTGTACCCAATCGCCAAAGTTTGAGGGGTCATTAGTAGTTGACCTATAGCAATCTCGAATAGACTAGCTCCTATTGACTCACTCTTTTGCAAATTGTACGAGAATTGGGCAACATCAAGCAACTTCGTCCAATCATGTTGGTTGGCAGTCATATAATGCCTAAAAAATAACTCGAACAATACATTCACACTTTTGGTTTGTCTATCGATTTAAGGATGAAAGCTTGTATTGAAATTAAGCTCGAACCTTAAAAGCTTGAACAACTCCATCCAGAACCTCTCGATGAAGTGAGTATCTCGATCGCTCACAATTGTCTTCGGTATGCCCCAATACTTCACCACATGATGAAAGAAAAAGCTTGTCATATCCTAGGTCGTGAATTTTTAGACACCAGGATGAACAATCCATACTTGCTAAATCGATCTACCGCTAGCATAATGCTGGTACATTCCTTAAACTTTGGTAGACATGTGATGAAACCCATAGAGATGCTCTCCCAAGGCTTCTTCGAAATAGGCAATGATTCTAGCAAACTAGTTTGCTTATATTGATCCACCTTTTCTTGTTAGCACCCATGACAAGTCTTCACATATAACTTAATGTCGTCGTGCATTTGAGGCCAACGTACGATGTGCACCAAGATGTCCTGCCCATTTAGAGTCATGACACTCTTTAATGATTTCCTTCCTCAAGCTTAACCATTTTGGCACGTACACTTAATCACCCTTGGTAGTGAGCACCCCATCCTTAAGACAAAATTGGCGTGTCTTCCCCTACATTGCTAACTCCATCAATCTCTGAGCTTGCCCATAAATTGCGAACTCCATCAATCTCTGGGCTTGCGGGTCATGCTCAAGTCCCTCCTTGACACGATCTACCAAAGGAAAACTTAGACTTGTGATGGCGGGTAGCTCGGCCTTCCTACTAAGCACATCAGCTACCACGTTGGCCTTGCCCAACTTGTAAACTTCGACAAGAAAACTTGCCACCTAGCTTGCTTTTGTGTCAAATTCTTTTGGTTGAGGAAGTAATTTGTGTTAACATTGTTGGTCTTCACAATGAACTCAGACCAAAACAAGTAATGGCTCCAAGTACACAAAAAATGCACCACTGCTGTCATTTCCTTCTGTCGGACAATATAGTGATGCTTAGTGTCATTTAGCTTATTACTCTCGTAAGCAATCAGATGCCCATCCTACATCAAAACACCATCAAGTGCAAAATCAAAAGTATCAGACCACCAAATTAAAGTAGGTGTCCAAGTTACATTCCTTTCTTGGCTTCGTTAACTACTATTGTAAGTTCATCAAAGGATACTACTCCCTCGCATCTCCACTTACCAATTTTTTTAAGGAGAATAGAGTTTGGGCTTGAGATGCTAAGTGTCAAGGAGCATTTGAAGCATTGAAACAAGCAGTGATGGAAGAATCAGTGTTGGCCCTTCCCGATCACACCAAGTGCAAAATCAGAAGCATCGGTATGTACCTCATATGCCTTGGTGTGATCGGGAAGGGCCAACACTGATTCTTCCATCACTGCTTGTTTCAATGCTTCAAATGATCCTTGACACTTAGCATCCCAAGCCCAAACTTTATTCTTCTTCAAACAATCGATAAGTGGAGATGTGAGGGAGGAGTATCCTTTGATGAACTTACGATAGTAGTTAACGAAGCCAAGAAAGGAACGTAACTCGATCACCTTCTTTCGTAGTTCCCAATCACTTATGACTTGCATTTTGGGCTTGTCCATCCATAGCTTGCCTCGTCCTATAATGTGCCCCAAAAACATGACTTTATGTTGTGCAAAAGCACATTTCTCCTTCTTCACGTACAACTTATTTTCCCTTAAGACTTAAAAAACTTGTCGTAAGTGCATAATATGCTCTTCCAAAGTTTTGCTATATACCACAATATCATCCAAATACACCACAAAAAATTTATCCAAGAAGGGTTGTAACACTTGATTCATAAGGGTGCAAAATGTGGAAGGAGCATTCGTAAGTCCAAAAGGCATTACTAAGAACTCAAAGGAATTGTACCTCATAACACTGGTTGTTTTTAGTACTTCTCCCTCTGCAATCCTTACTTGATAGTACCTCGATATCAAATCAAGCTTGGTAAATCATCTTACTTCACCAAGTTGATCGAACAAATTAGCAACAAATGAGATATTTTTTCTTGATGGTGATCTTATTGAGCGCCTTATAGTCGATGCACAATCGGAGTGACCCATGGTGCTTCTTTTGGGAAAGTATAGGTGCATGATATGGAGCTTTGATGGTTGGATGTATCTCACATCCAACAACTCCTTGAGTTGCCTCCTCAATTCTTCAAGCTCAGAAGGCGCAATTTGATAGGGTACCGCCATGAGTGGACTTGCACTTTGCACTAATTCGATGTTATGATCTGCCTCTCGCTTTGGTGGGAGATTCTTCAACAACTTCAGATGCATCACATCCTTATACTCCTCAAGAACACAAGCAATCTCATTGGGTAGTCCATTTGATGTAGTTTGCTTGTCTTCCTTAAGTGCCACCAAAAATATGGGTTGTGCCTTTTTCACTTCCTTGGCAAGTTGCATGGAGAAAAGTTGCTTGGCTTGTAGACTTGCTTCACGTGACAGAGGCACATTGCACGTATTATCCTCCTAAAAAATGCACATAGTATTAGCGAAGGGAATTGGCTCGACCTTGACACCATCCATGAACTGTATGCCAAGCAAAATTGGATAATCATTTATAGGAACAATTGAAAAATCAATAAGGCCAGACCACTCACCTAGGCAAACCTTAATGTCACAAGTAACTCCAAAGATCAACTTGGCTCAAAGTTCACCACTTTAAGCCATCCTTAATCCTTGTTATATTTGAGGCCCAATCGATTAGCTTCCTTTACTTTGAGGAAGTTTTGACTAGCTCTGGTGTCAATTAAGGCTTTTATGACATGGTCACCCACCTTGACTTTCATGAATAAACGTCCCTTCTTCTCAGACTTGGGTACCTCAACTTTGGCTTTAATGACATTTAGGATTTGCAAAGTCCCCATCTTGGTTACTTCACATTGCCGTTGCTCCTCCCTTTCTTCGATTAAGGCAGAGAGCTTGCTCTTCTTCGGGCACTCCCTTGTCTTGTGTGGTCCCTCATAAAAGAAGCATTTAATTGCTTTTGCCTTTTTGTCCTCCTTATGTCCACTCTCCTTATGCTTACCATACTTATGGGAGCCCTCTTTGCTTTGATGGCTATCTCCCCCACTATTTCCTTTGCCACCCTTGTCTTTGTTAGACTTAGGTTTCTCGGGCTTCTTGAACTCAATAAGTAACTCAGCAATGGAGGTCTTGTGCACCATACCTTTGAATCTCTAACTTAACCCAATTTTGTAAACCATCCATAAAATCAAAGTGTGCTTCCTTACTTGGATAGTTGGGATCTTCAAGAGCATTTTGGAGAACTCCTTCATATAATATCAAATGCTCCCCTTTTGTGTGAGACGTTGTAGCTTGGCTCTTGCCTCTAACTCAACATTCTTGGGTTATAATTGCCTTTTGAGTTCCTTCTTGAACTCGTCCCATGTATTTATGGTGAAAGTTCCCCTCTCAATATCACCTTGCCTTCTCCTTCACCAAACCATCACCGGTATCCTCACGGTAGAGAGTGGCATTATCAATCTTCTTAGTATCTTCCATGACACCAAGTGACTTGAAGTATTGCTCTAATCTCTAAAAGAAATTATGAATCTCCTTCACGTTCCTCAATCCATCATACGCCTTTGGCTTTAGAATGTCCACCTTTGAAGGAGTAGTGACTACTGTGATCATGGCATTGCTTCCCCCTTGAGCAATTTCCCTCTTGTAAAGGACTAGCTCATTGACGACCTTTGCAAGCTCTTCTTTGAGGTAGAGAATCTCTAATTGAAGAGACTCCTCCAAGGTCTTCACTTGGTCTAGACATTTGGAAGCACCAACGTTCAAGGAACCTTGCATCTCCCCTTGGAACTCTTCTTTCCCCTTTTCAAGTTCCTCAATGTCTGCCTCCTTAAACTTCTCTTGCCCTTCTGTTGCGAGCCTTCCATTGATGTCCACCAAGACTTCCCTCAACCTTGATCTCTCCCTACCAATTTTCTTCTCCTCTCCAACATTATTAATCCTACTTGTTTCCGACATCTTTACTAGGAAATGATGAACACAACCTTGGCTCTGATACCATCTATCATAAACTTAGTCTTTTTACCAACGAATTGTGCGACACTTAGTTGTATGTCTCACAACTAAGTCAGCCTATCTCTCAAATGCTAGAAACAAAGCTAACACAAGTTAGTAAAGATGCAAGATAAAACTAGAACAAGAATAAGCAAACTTAGAGAATGCTTTGATACCTCTTACAAATGAAATCCTTTGGGTATTTAAAGCCTTCCATCTCCTTAATGGATGGATAAGGTTCATTTGATCTAAAAGCTGACATTCACCATCTAGAACTCTCTACAAATATCTACATATTTAAGTATAATCTACAATTATCTACAAGGTTTTAAAGTCTTCAACCATCTCTAGGCTTGTCTTGAACATGAAAGAATAATATAGAATCTTTTAGAGAATTCTGGCTTAGCCTCTTTATCTAGTGGTAAATTTTGCGGTGCATGACACTAAGCAAGGGGATAGAGACAAACAACATTTAGGAATATATTCCCTTATTATAGTAATACACAGTAACATACAAAAAAGAAGAATTATTGAGGGATATTGGGTCCCAATAATTTTCCTAAAAGATAACAATTTGCTAAAAATGATTTCGTGTTCGCTAATGTATAATTAAAATTTTATTAGTATTTAGGTCAGATGAACCTTAATTGAATACTTTGATATGTTTTGATTCTTTTGTGAATGCAATTGTGTTTGTTGATTACTGAGATCCAATTATCCATTTTATTTATTGTCTATTAATATGATTTTTAGACTTTAATTTGATTTCATACTTAGTGATTGAGAAATCCTAGGTTGAATAGATATACAATAGTTGGAAAGAGTTGATTACAATCATAAAGATAGGACGACATAAATGTTCTCTATTAGGGTCAAACCTAATAGAGAGATTTAGAATACAACAACGCAATCCTATAAGTTTTAACCTGAGTAATTCGGTTAGAGACCATTATTAGTTGTTAGTAGACTCAAGGTCAACTACTAACATACCTTAGGAATCTCTACAGTCTAATAAATCAACAACATAATTGTATGACAAATAATCAATCAATTAAGGATTTAGGGGGATTCAGAGCCTAGGTACTAATATTTTGATATTGCTAATTAATTGAATGTCGGCAATCCTTTGCTTTAATTCATTCTACTTGTTTACTTTATTTGCTTAATTTTAGTTTCTTAAGTTGAAAACCATAATCAATATGCAGGCTAAATAATAGAACAACATTAATTACTAGTACTTACCATCCTTATAAGATCGACCCATATTTACTGATACTAGCTACAACTACACCGTGTACTTGTAGTATTAAATATTGATTAACATGCTTCAAGGTTAATTAAGGTTTTAGCACCGTTGTCGGAGAAGGTGATATTAGGAACACTTTAGTTTTGTTAATATAGTTAAACAAAGATTAACTATAGTATATATTTTTTATCTATTTTTACTCAAAATAATGTATTACCAAAATTATTAAATTTGAATATAACATTATTTTAAAATAACAAGTGAAAAAATAACAAAACATAATAAAAAGAATTATATGATATTATAAGAAAAAGTCAAATCACATAGGTATACAATTACTTCTATTAGCCTTTTTTATATGAAAATTATTGAAAACGTCAACATTAGGCATTAGACAGGGGAAAATCAAATGTTATAAATATGTAATAACTACTGGCACTTAATCTCTTTGAAATCAACACTCAAATATAAGCATGTAATTCATAATTTTTAAAATTCATGAGATAAAGTTAAAAGAAGAGTTAATCATAAGGAGGTCCGGTATGTTTATTCATATTATTAAAATTTCTTTTTATAATATGTAAATAAAATAAATAAAATAAAATCATATAAAATACTAAAAAATTTACAATAAACAATTTTAATCAATGACATAACACAATAATTACTAACACTATATAAAATATATAATTACAATTATTTTATGTTTTAATTTATACAGGTAAGATGTATATTATTTTCTATAGTAATAAAATATACCATAATTAAAAGATACATTTTTCGATTTGTACTATGGCTGATAAGTATCACCACCATAATGATTAGAGATATTCATGTATAAACTAGTCTCCATTTTACAAATACAAAATTAATATACGTTGACTATAATGAAGGTAATAAGTTAATTAATGTTGTAGTATATGAATAATTTTACACATAACTAATATAATCGTTGGAGATTATAGTATGTTTTTTAAATATTATTAGTATATTATTATTGATATATTGAAGAAGATATTATTTTAATACAACAAAAATATTTTCCATTATTGTTAATTTTAAAATGTATATTATTAATCTTTGGATAGTATATTTTGTGAGTTTACTTTCAGTTGATTTTCTTATTTTCATATTGATTTGCTGGTTGAAGTTAAAGGGTATTCTTATTGTTGATATTTGGTTGATCATTTGGAGAGTTGTGTTATTGTCTCCCAACAAGTGGCATCAGAGCTATCGTGATGGAAGGTGGAAATCGTTCATTCTATGCTCAATTTAACTTCATTAAACTACTCTATTTGGAAGCTCATGATGGAGGACCTTCTGTACTATAAAGATCTCTTTGATCCTATTGATGTAGACAAAGGTGTGAAGGATGATGTTCCTTCAAAACCTGAAAAGATTTCAGATGAAGAATGGGAAAAGATGAAAGCGGAAAACTCTAGGCACGATTAAACAATGGATTAATATTAGCATATTCAACTACATGTCTTAAAAAAATGGATTCTTTTGAACAGTGAAAAAAGCTAGAAGGACTCTATGAAAGGAAAACTTCCCATAATAAGGCCTTTATAGTTAAAAGGCTTGTGAATTTGAAGATGAAAGCTAGGAAATCTGTGTTGGAGCATCTAAATGATTTTCAGGATATAATCAATAAGCTTACTATAATGAAGATCATTCTTGATAACAAGCTTTAAGCTTTTTTCCATTTAAGTTCATTATCTTATAGTTAGGAGATGCTAGTGATGATGACTAGAGATTCAACTCCTAAAGGTGTTCTCTTTTTAGATGTAATCAAAGAGAGTACATTTAATGACCAAATCACAATAAAGGAGATTAGAGTTGACAACGTGTAGGCTTTCGTGATAGAAAGTAAGGGGAGGAACAAGAGGAAGGGTCCCAAAGGGTGTGACAATTATAAGAATCGATAAAAGTATAGAGGTGACAAAAATGTTAAGGCATAGAACTAAGTGGAAGAGGGATTAGAACAAGAAATATCATCATAATCATAGAGATGATAAGAATATAACTGCAATATCTTCAAACACAAATGATGTGGTGTCCCTAGTTTGTGCAATAAGTGAAAGCTTCCATGTTTGTAATTTGGGTTCTAACTGGCGGATTGATATCTGAGCCTTGTATCATTATGTTAGCCCCAAAAAAAAAATTTTAAAGTTAATTAAGCATGATTAGGTTAATCAAGCATGATTAACCTAATTGAGCATGTTTATGTAAATCAAGCATGATTAAGTATGATAACTTAAACTAAGTTAGGTATCATGATTTATTGAATTAAATGAAATTAAGACCATTTA
>JAOQMQ010000002.1:17826455-17847662 GCA_027563845.1 Erythroxylum subrotundum
TGACTGTTTATTTTGGCTTTCTTAGGGGCAGAATCAGGTTTTGGGATCTTCATGAGAGTTGTAGCCCTATATGTTTTTCTTTCCTTCCAAGGGCATAAAAATGAACTCAATCCGACATATAGGTTAAGAGTTATGGCAATCGGGCCAAGAGAGATTAAAGTCGAGTTTATGTTCAAGGTTTATGTCTCAGTCCGTTGGGCTCCGGAAACGGGGTCCAACATTTCATGTTTTCGCAAGAGGTTGGATTCCGAAATTGGGACCCAACACAAGTGATATCAAAGCAAGTGTTGGACTTTGGAATCAAGCGGAGCCCAACAGAGTTGGTATCAGAGCAAGAGTTGGGTTCCGAAAACGGGATCCAACAGATGTATGAGTCCGCAAGAGTTGGGTTCCGGAAACGGGATCCAACATAGATGGTATCAGAGCACCAGAATTGAGATCTTACATGGGCGTTTTTCGAATTGTGTCAAGGTACATGCATTGTGAACATGTCATAGCAGGCATTAGCGACTAATCCCTAGTCTAAGTCGCATGTGTTTGAGTCACACGCAAGAGAAATTGTTAAGAGTTTGAGTTGATCGAATTAGTGAGCAAAATGATGTTCTTTCATTGGATAAATGGAATGAGAAATAATATGTGGAAAAATATGACAGATAATGATTCAATGTAATTGTGGCGGGAGGTGCATTGTATGACATTATGGTGATATATTCCCGAATGTGATATAGATGTAAATATATGATCATAGATTGTTTGAGGAAGATAAGGATATAAGTGGAAACGATGAGATTAAAGTGTACAAGTGGAAGGTCATGAAAACAGAAATTGTTATGATCTTTATTTCCAAAGTGGTTGTTTGATTAAGGTGACAAGAGTTATGATCGATCGTAAGAATGTGTTAGTATAACTGAGATCAGAATTTCAAGATGATCATATTTCTATAATTTGGAATTGGATGGTGAATATACATATGTGAGATTCAATAAAGGATAATTAAAAAGATAAAATGAATGATGGAGACATATATAGAAGTTCAAAAGGTTAAGTTGAATTGGATATGGACCAAGTTGTTAAGAATTAGAGCATTGACTTGTGAGTTAGACCGAGTGAGTCTTTTGACTATGGTCGTTTGCAAGAAGTTATTCGAGTGAATAAGTTATTTGGGAGACTTAGGAAAACATAAGACAGCTTTTTCTTCATTTGTTTGATTGCTCATGGAAGAATTTCGAGGACGAAATTCTTTTAAAAAGGGGAGAATTGTTGGACCCCGAACTTTTCTTAAAAGTTGGGATTACTAAATGAGAAATTGTTGGAGATTATTCTTGTGTAAAGAAAAGAAGAATTTATGAAATTGAAAAGAAATTGAAAAGATGGTTTAGATACAAGATGGATTATATGTGAAAATGTTAGAAGTGAAAAGCTAGAAAATGCAGTTGAAAAATGTTCATTAAGTATGCTCTGGTGTTGAAAAATATCAAAAATGTTGATTAACAGTTTGTCCAATTATTGAAAAATATCAAAATCAAATAATAAGATATATAACATATATCTTAATAGGAACTTTTAAAAATTTCAGTAGCAGTCTAATACTATCTTTTAAGGTGAGTTAATGGACAAAACAAAACTAGAGTTGACAAACACCTTGTGAAGAAGAAAATGTTTATGGAAGTATAATTCTTATATTACTTCCTTATAATTCTTGTATTACTTCTGTCTCGTTAAACCAACAATTCGTTCCTCTGTACCATTACCAACGGATGTAATGTACTCCTTGACACTCTTCGCCGCTTGCACCCGAATATCCTCCCCATCCTCTTAATCATGACACCTTTTTTTAGCACAATCAACCTTCTCACCACCTTTTAAATCGAATCGTGAGAGACCACCTACGGACGAAGAAACCCACGGTAGAGTGGCATCAAATCATCTGGTATAAAAGGATGTCTCCTAAAACTTTCTTTCACTTATGGCCAATTCATCTCAACATGGCTGATCGCCTCAAATTTTTAAGCATTAATACATCTTGTCCTTTTTGCTCAATAGCGGAAGAAACCAGAGATCACTTAATAAATATTTATGAGATTAAATAAAAATATTTATTTTGTTATTTTATTATTATTTATTGTTAATAATAAAAATAAAACTAAAAATTAAAAATCAAAAAATAAAAACAAAAAACAAAAAGAAGTCAAACGAAACGAAACGAAACGAAACGGCCGCGAACGAAGTCTTTCTTAACATAAGAAACCAGAAATTAACACTCTCGCTAAAAATGCTCCCTAATCTTAAACCAGAAATTAACACTCTCGCTAAAAGGGCTCTCCCTAATCTTCTTCTCGTCCGTATATGGAACTGTCAACTCAAAGCGACGATGACGACTCTTTTCATGATGCCCTCGAGGACTTCCCGTTTCAAGATTGCTCAGTGTCAGACACCGTCCAATGCGATCGATCCACCTCCCACTCCACTCTCACCGTCACTGCCTCCCCTTTCCCAGAGCTTTCTTCATCGCTCCGGCGCCGTTCAATCTCCGACAACAGGTTCTCCAACAAATCGTTCGTGGAGTCGAGCATTACCAAAATTTATGACCCAAAATCCAATTTTGGTGATTGCAGGTATAAGTTTATAAATAAAGATTTGAAAGAAAATGAGAAGAATTTGGAGACTCCCGAATCTACCGAAACGAGTCAGGATGTTGTTGACTTGTCCGGGACTGTGAGTTGTGTCACCGAATTTGGGGATGTGGAGAAACATGAATCAACTATTACCAACTCGAAGGGTAACCTAATTGATGGCCCAATCGATTCAGTTGCTGAACCTCAAGACTCTAATTCCTCAAATTTGCTTGTGCTGATTGCTGGATTGGTGATCAACGCAATTGGGTTTCAGATAAATTTGCTTTTTTCCTTCCTGAGCTTTCCAATAGTGTTTTTGTATTATTCTTGCATGTTTATTGTTGATCCCTTTGGAGCTATAAGGAGCGTTAGACGGCTTTGTTTCCGGAAATTGGTGACTCTGGGGGGTTTAATAGGTAGAATGCTTGGTCCGCTTTTACATGATTTGCTAAAGGATCATAAGACGATTTGGAGACTTGTTTTGAGATTTGGTTGGGGATGCATGTGGTCTGTTTATGTTTGTATCATTTTGTGTGGATTGTTGGTTTTATCAGTTTTGATCGGTGCATTTTGTATGAGGTATTTGGTGGAGGAACCAATGCGAATCAAGGAAGATTTGAATTTTGATTACACGAAGATAAGTCCAGTTGCATATGTCCCCATAATCTCTAGTGGTGGTCTTGGTTGTGATGTGAATGGCATGGAGAAGGTTGGAGAAATGAATTTGGAGCTACGAGCTATACCTCGTAACCACATGTTGCAAATTGATGTTTCATTGACATTGCCAGAGTCAGAATATAACCGAAATCTTGGGATGTTTCAGGTATTCATCTGATTCTTTCAACATTGAATTTTCAGTGTTTTGGATGCTAAGATATTGAATTCTATTTTTGTCATTTATTGGCATATATTACTCTTTTGTGGTTTAACGTATTTCATCATACTACTTGGCATTTTACAATTTTTGTTCTTTGGGATGGTGAGGTTGTGGAATCTAAAGGAGAAGAGAATAAATTCCACCAAAGTTAATTTTTGCAGTCAGATATAGCAGAAATAACCGCCTGGCATTTGGATATTTTTTATTATGTTAACCTGTTAAAATTAGTTCTCTTTCGTCTCAATTAGCAAGGAATTCTAGTATTGACGTAGATAATGTCATTTTGGCAGTTTTGAAAGTGAAACATTCTGATAACTCCATGTATTATTTAAAAAGAAAGTCTCTTTGAAATGTATGCAGTAGTCCAGAAAACCATACTTTAAAGACATATTTAGTAACAGCTCTATATTCTCCCTTAAAATTCTTTTCAGTTCCCAATTCTGGTTCTCCCCGTGTTATGTGAAAAGAAATTCTCTTTGAAATGTATACAGTAGTCCAGAAAGCCATACTTTAAAGACATATTTAGTAACAGCTCTATATTCTCCCTTAAAATTCTTTTCGTTTCCCCACTCTGAGAGAACTTGACCACATTTTGAAGAGTATTTCAAATTATAATAGACGTAGGTGAAATATCACTGACTTGACAGTTGCTTGTATATTTTGTTACCCAAATATAGCATATATATCTTGACCAATCTTACGATGTTTCTTCCATGTAGTGTGACTTGAACAAGTTTTTCAAATTCTAACATGATTGATGATAGTGGACCAATTGAGCTGACCACACATCAAGTTACATGCTCATCTTTGCCGCATGTCACATCCTGCACGTTCTACTGATTAAGAAATTGGTTTTTGTAAATTGATATGTGGAAGTAGATAAAGGTATTAAGCTTGAATGTAAGTTATATTTCTCTCCCTTGTGACATGACCTAATCATGATCATATTTCCAGTTTCCTTCTTTAATGTTTACTGTTCATGTCTGTGCTTGAAGACTGATTTTTCTTTAGTCATTTGTAATTTGAAGGTTCGAGTGGAGTTCCTCTCTGCTGCTGGTATAACACTTTCCAGCAAAAGCCAACCATGCATGCTAAAGTTCCAAAGTGAGCCTATCCGTATACTTTTAACTTTCCTAAAGATTGCGCCTCTTGTTGCCGGCTACATAACAGAATCCCAGACTCTTAAATTGAAGGTAAAAGGTTTTACCGAAGGAGTTGTGCCAACTTCCTGCTTAAAGGTGGTAATTGAACAAAGAGCTGAATTTCGGCCTGGTGCTGGTATCCCTGAAATATATGATGCATCCCTCATGCTTCAATCTGAACTTCCTTTTCTCAAAAGGATTATATGGTGTTGGAGGAAAACCATATTTGTTTGGACCAGCATTATGTTGTTTATGATTGAGTTTCTTTTTACTCTCATCTGTTGTAGACCTTTAGTTATTCCAAGAACAAGGCCAAGGGATGCTTCTTCTAGTTCTAATACAAATGGTGTCCTGCAACGGAGTTGATGCTGGGTTCCTTTGAACTTGTAGATGTGATGGAAGTAAAGTTTGAATACTGCAGTACTAAACAAATCTTCTAGGTAAAGCACCTAACTATTATATATTCAATTCCTTAAATTCTTTTATCATCTTTATAGATTGTATCATTGTTGGATGTATACAGGTGTAATATGTTAGAAAGACATTTAAGATTTACAACTTACCAACTGGGAAGTTCTCCATTTTTAGTTGGGCTGCTAGTTGGCCATCTAATTAGGAATGTTTGACAATAAAGGAAAACCTGCAACATAGTGTTCTATTTACTATCTAGATCCTCAGAAAGTGTTATGATATTTAAATTGCACCTTCATTGTCATTTAGAGAGATACACTCTTCCAATAATCGGAAAATTTGATAAATATGGACATCTGTGAACATTGCGTCCCTTGGATATTCATGCATACTTACTAATTCAAGCTGTTAAATTTGGAAAAAGAACTGGTCTTTATACAGTGTTAGAGGTATCCCACTACCTGCTAGGGAAGTTATCAACAGAACTTAGCATGCTAATGTGAAATTTTGGTCTCATCAAGGCTGTGAATTAGCTAGTTTTGTCTGCACTCAGCACGTTGGTTGACCTGTTGCTTTGGGACCATAAGTTTTCTTAGCTATTGGATCATACACATAGCTGTCATGTTCTTGGTCTAGACTGGCTTATAATTCCAGTGTTTTGGCACTTCTAACTCCGGAATTTGAAGTCCTTCACCAGGTTTTTGGATTGATTTATGGCCCTACCTCAAAGTAATAAAAGAAGCTAGCACTTCTTTTGCTTACTATTCCAGCCAACACTTTAATTTAGGCAGACAACTGTGTATAACTTTTACCACAAGTTGGTTATTCCAATTGTCATTACGCTTACTTCCCTTTTCATCTTCTGGCATAAGAGCAGATGTTTTAAAAGCCCACAACTCCCCTCAAAAGAAAACAATTATCTTTTAGCTGATCTTCCCTTCTCTTCTTTATATTTGTTTTCGAAGTACATGATTAGGGCTCACATGTGATGATGGATTTAAAAAATGGTGATCAGAGCCATGACTAAATAGTACCGTGACTTTTAGTTAAACCTAAAGGTGTTTTGTGTGTGTATCCTCATCTGTGAGGCCAATGTATATCAACATTTAAAAATTCATTTTCCAACAGATTCACACACAATCAGCTGTTGCTGTGATTTTATTTTATCTCAGCGGTTCAATTCAAGTAGTTGCTGCAACTTCTTTTGTTTCCTCTTTTTCCTTTCTGCTATGTGTGGCTGCAGGTTAAACGAAAAGTCAAACATCTGATCAAGTAAAACTTGATTCCTGTTCTTACTTAAAATTCAGTTCCATGCAAAGCTAATTGTATGTATCGATCTTCACTATCGTTACGTGGAAACTCTAATGTTAAATAGGGTTTGGACAAGCAATGTAAATATTTTACTTAGGCTGTGGTCTTCGTCCAACCCAATCAGATATCTGAATCAAAACTCCTTACTTATAAAGGCTTGTCATGTGCCTCATCTCTTGTTTAATCGTTATTTCTGGTTATCAATCTTGTGTTTTTTCTTCTTCTCTAAAGGACGGGAAGAAAGGCAAAGGAAGGGAAGGGAGTTTTAAAATTTAGATTGAGAGAACTGCCCTTTAGATTTATGGTTATTGGAATGAATTTTGTGATTGACTATTTTGAATGAAAGAGGACAGTTTTTAACCCTACTTAAAAACTCCCATTGCCCATTGGTCAAAAATAGTGATTAGGGACGAGCCAAAATTAATCAATTTCGGCACCATGGGTGCTATATATTTTACATGCTATTATGGACATATGACTTATTGCAGAGGCCGGTCAAGACAGCGTTTAGAAATAGTAGGGTGATCAGTATTGGTCCATATAATATGAGCTTATAGTTATTGGAGAAGAAATACTTGCAGGATGTTCTTAGTTCTTCTTCTGATGACTTTCAAAGTTCAGTCCAACCATCTGCCGCATTTGTTTTCTGGAGATAAGAGCTTCTCCAGAGGCAAAATCTGCTCACATTCAGCGCTACAAGTTTCTTCCACCCTTTGAACTGGGAAATCATTGCATGGCTGGTCTTAAATGAATGAAATGTGTAGACACCCGAGTAGACACCAGAATCCTGAGACAATTCAACAGCAGTATTGAATCCCATCAGTGCACTACAGCTTGAGGCCTTGAAGAAAGATGAACAGATAAGAAGTGCGTGCAATTAGTGAAAGAATAATATCCGAAAAACTGAAGTGAACAAGAGAATCATGTGGAGCTTCAAGCTTGAAAGCAGCATTCCAGTTGAATGGGTGTACTATGTTTCCCGATCATGAATCATCAGGTGATTATTTCTATTAGCCAATAGATTGCAGAGATAGACACACGCGGGTAATATATAATTTGTTCCTTGTCCATTTGCAAGCTAGGTTTCTGGTGTCTTTCGTAATCCTGAAATGTGTATTTTTCCCGTAAGTGCTTTAAGAGAACTTGGTGCCTTATAATAGTCACATGTATGTTCATCTTATCCATTAGGATTTATTGTCATTTTGGGTTCACATGACAATCCCTTGTATTGTGCCAATTGCGGACATGAAACTCTTTGATGACGAATCTATAAATAAAACACACAATTCTTTGTTCGCTTTGAAAGGTGTCTAGTACTTTGGTTTGGATACCCACATTTACTACTGCTAGTTAATTATCTCAGCATAAAACTCTCGTTTCATGCAAACCTCAAGAGCCAAGTGGTCAGAATTAATCATTGGTCATTGCAATAACTTGAAAGTTGTCTGATCCTCATTATCTTTGGTCACATGGAAACGAGATACGTTTATTTGTTCAGTTCATGGCACTTGAAATAGTGTCTTGCTTTGATCATATTAATGTGTGGGGGGTCATTGTAGTAATTTTGATGAAAGATTGATAAATTGAAATTTCAATATCGAAACTTAATAATACAAAGATGATATTGTAGTTTTAATAGCACAAATTAAAGGATGTAAGGTTCAGATTCAATTTGTGGATTAAGTCACATAAAATAGTATGTGGGTGTAGTAGTAGTAGACTTGCTACATTGGTTTCTTTTGAAAAAAAAGAACAGTTATTGCAAGCTGGTTTCTTGTTAACCACGTTCTCCACTCCTCAAGAACGACGTACTCTTGGTAATCTCCCTTAAAGGCTTGTCAGTGAATCGGATCATATTGTAAACCCAGGCACCAGCCTGAGCCCCAATTGTTGGAGAGACAAGGTATACCCATATGCCCTTATACTTGTGCCATACAATGGCTGGTCCCAAGCTTCTTGCTGGGTTCATTGATGCTCCTGAAATTGGCCTGCATAACACCACAATTACCAATTTGAAGTTCTTAACTAGGTTAATCGGGTCTCGTCTTAAGGGAGTTTCAACTGAAATCTAGAGCTTAATAGAATACTAATTCTTTTATGTCTTTGTTGCGAACCGGAATTGCGAGTCAAAATGGAAAATTTAAATGCTTTTGAGCAATTACCCCGCAAACATTACATTGAGCAAAACTGTTGCACCAACGGCAAGGCCAGCAAGTTCACCGATCTGCATAATAAATAAAAATTATTTAGTAAGTGTTTCATTTTAATTTGGAATGAGAGTGTGTTAGGGACAAATTCTCTCAAAATTTGTACCTGATTTTTATCAACAATTGAAGTGAACTTTAAAAAACTTAGAAAATAGAGTTTTAAGCTATCGAAACACTGAAATGTAACAAAATGATATTTGAATTGAAGAAAGTATTGATTGTTGCAAAATGGAATCACAAACTACATGAGATATTTCGAAATAACAAACATGAATTCGCAAAGTAAAGAAAGCTAAAAATAACAAAAATTGTTTTGAAATAGGTTAATTGATTTCTTTAGAAAGTGAGTTTTGATATAATGTGCTTGTGATGGTATAGGAATTGTATGTTGTTATGTGAAAATTGTCCTAGTGAATTTATAGTCGTCTTATTCTTAAGCAATTTTTGTTATAACTACCTACTTCCCAATATTTTAGCTAACTACTTACCACCATTCTTGGGAATTTTGTAACTGCTTAACTTCCAACCCACTCAACCATGTTCTTGTTAACTATCTTCTATCATTTTGTCAACTTTCATACTCTACTCAAGTAAATTCCTAACTTCTAGTCTGTTCCCCTATATTTTAACTAACTTCCCTCCTATAGTATTTTTTAAAAGCACATGCCAATTATGTATTAACTATTTAAAATTCTTAAATCCTAGACTTCTCAACTAATTGCCATATGCATGAATTCTTTGACAAAATGACTTCTATAACTTCTAGTATTTGGGTCTCTTTTGCTTTTGAACCAAATGAGCTGAATTATTTTAGGCTATTAGCAATTGCCCCGCATAGGTTTGGTTGAGCAAACTAAACATATGATCTAGAAATTCTCTTGATTTCTTTAACTAGACTTTGAATTCCATCCCAAAGGCTTATGGGGTTCTAGGCTGAATTCTTAAGTCAAGTAAAATCACTTATGGGGAATCTTTTAAATCTCAAACAATCTTTTATAAATAGGAAATTTCAGATCCAAAGATTACATTGAGATCTTTCAAATTTGAAATCTTTACTTCCCTATCCGTTACAAAAGATAGTAAATCTCTTTAAAATTTCACCTTTTGTTATTCCTTTAGGATTCGACTGTTTCTACACTATAAAAGCTCCTTGTTACTTCTTCTCTTTTCACCTTAGGTTTAAACAAATTTTTATCCTCTTCTCTGACTTCCACACTTCCTTCTTGCGACTTTTGTGACCATGGCCTCTTCATGCCATGCTTCTTTTTCTTCTTCTTCAATAGATTTTGCTGAGCTGAATACCACTGATGTACGTTTCAAATTTCAATATGTTCTAAAAATCTATACAATTATCCTAATTCCACTTCTTTTGTAGGTTGTTAAACTTGAAGTGGTCTTCATTCTTTCTGATTCTCTTATGTCTTTTAAATTTTCACTGGCTTTATATGATCCCTGTAGAATTTTGCCTCCATCGTGTCAACTTTAGTATAGAATGGCTATGAATCAACCTAAATGATTTCTATTTCATCTGCTTTCTATAAAAGTAAAAGCTAATGAAGAGATGATGAAATGCAATAATTGGACTAGATCCAATCTCGCCCCATTAAGACTTGGTAGCTGGCTTGGGTATCAATAATAAAGAATGTAGTTAATGAAGTCTTCGTTCCCAATTTAATATTTAAAGGGAGAAATTTTCATACGCTAATAGTTTAACCACTGAGTGCAATAATGAATAGTTAAGTTGGGATTAAGTCAATGTCATCCTTTCCTAAAGTTATCATCATTTAGTTGGCATAATGTTCACTGCCAACTCATTATCCACCAAAACTCTTAAAGTTGGTTTTCTATTGATATGAGCCTTAATATGTAGAGGTCTTATATATTATGTCATAACCTCAGTTAGCTTTTCTAATACCACCTTCAGGAATTCCTGGTCTTGTTACCAATGCTAACACCCTGCATTCACCTTGCTCAGGAAGAGTTTCTACCTTTTTACGCTAGATTTTCCAAATGATGCTGGGAGATTTATGGAAGAAGCACTACATAAAACTTGAATAGGAATCTCCTGAATTGTAATGAACTCTTTAGAATCCTTTTTTTGGCTCTCGTAACGAGCCGACTTCTTATGAAATCTAATATTCACTTGTGTTTTATATCGCTTTTCACTAAGGATTTCTACCCTTCCCTTTTTGTTGTTAGGATCCGTAGTACTTTCTTTAAAGAAAACATGTTTCACATGAAATGACTTTCTTGAAGTTGACCCCTCTATTACTGTTGGTTTATTTTTCTCAACCTTGGTAGTGGATTTATATCACTGAAGTCATCTATTCTTAGTTCTAGTTAAAGGTATTAAATTCTTTGGATGTTTTACTTACTGCCAATATTGAGATGGAAACGCTTAAGGTGGTATCCTAAATTAGGGTTGTTTGCGCTGATAACTTGGAATTTGAGGTTCATTTCTCTGTTTATAAACTTGAGTGAATTATGCTTGATGATTTTTTTTTTGGAGATAATTTCTACTTTCTGTTAGATCATAGAAATTCTTTGGCCCAAATCCTAGAGTTAGTATTCTAATTAGGAAAAACTCTATTATGCTAAATTCGGGCTTAGTTCTAAAGAACTTTTTATGAAACAATCTTTCCATTTTAGCTCTAGGAAAATATACTTCTTAGTGAATAAAACATATCATGAAAAGGTGGTCCCTATTAATGAATTCAAGAATAGACTAAGCTTAAAGTAGTTGAAGTTTTCGTAATTGGCAAGCTCTCCACATCGTATAGTGAATTTAGAGATGCACTCAATGGTGGATTAACCATCTTCAATAGAAAACAAGTTAGATTAAGGAATGTTGTAGCTACGAGGATAAGGATTCCAATCTATTATGAATAAGGTTTATGGAATTGTTGAAAGTTAAGTTAGCTTAAACCAGCCTTGTACAATTCCGAAATTACTTCTCTGGCTACTTTCATATCAACTTGTAACCTCATTTGTGGTGAGTGAATAATGGGATTATGTTTTATAGCTGCAATGTTACCTCCTAAACCATAAAATGGTCCATTAGCTTCATTCTTCCTGCCAAATCCTTGTCTTATTGTAATTTGGGGTTTGACTACATATCAACTGTTACCCTGTTTAATGTGAGGAAGCGCCAAAATGATATCTTCCCTCTTAGGTAGAGGGACATTTCTTTTGCCTACAAAAGAAGTAGCTAGAAGGTAATTGCATTCTTCGACTTCCATTACATTAAGAGTAGGATGTCCCTCGAGTCCTTCAAATATTTGCATTGCTAAAACAGGTAAAATTCACTTGGTAAATTGTATTAAAGTGGTAGACAATTTGTCAACCTTCTTTGTCAATATTTTGATTGAGTTAGCCATGGAGGCAACATTAGACTTTAACTCTAGAACTTCATTTATACGAAAAATGTCATTCTGTTGTGGCAATTTTGGGTTCTCGCCTGCAGGAAGTTAGATGAAGGCTAGGTTGCCTTCTCAAGATTTTTTACCACCCAAAATATAATGTCTTTATTCCCTACAGCTGTAGGGACTTCTTCCTCCAAGACTAGAGGCAAAGCGATTTCTTTTCCATTCGTGTTCTTAACATTGTGGTCCTATTGGACGTGCCAAATTATTTAGTATTAATCTAGAATATGAGTGTGCTAGAGAGGAATTATCTTAGAATTTATACTAGACTTCTATCAACAATATAAGTAAGCTTCAGAAAACTTAGAAAGTAGAATTCTAAGCTACCAAAATGCTTAATGTGACGAAATGATATCTAAATTGAAGAAAGTAGTTGATTGTTGCCAAAGGGAATCACAAACTACGCGACATATTTTAAAGTAACAAACAGGAATTCACAGAGTAAAGAAAGCTAAAAAATAACAAAAGTAGGTTAATTGATTTCTCTAGAGAGTGATTTTTGATATATTATGCTTGTGTAGTTTTGGGATTGTTGTGGTGTGAAAATTGTCCTAGTGGTGCTAGTTAATTGATAGTCCTCTTATCTTTAAACAATTTTTGCCATAACTACCCCCACTTCTCTATGTTTTTAGCTAACTACTTGCCACTATTCATGCTATAGAATTCTTTAATTGCTTAACTTGGATCCCACTCAACCATCTTCTTGTTAACTATCTTCTATCATTTTCTCAACTTCCGTATTATGCTCAAGTAACTTCCTAACTTATAGTTCATTCTCCTATATTTTAGTTAATTGCCCTCCTGCAGTTTTTTTTTTTAAATCCTAGAATTCTCAATTGATTCTTTCATATGCATAAATTCTCTGGCTAAATTACTTCTAAGACTTCTTGTATTTGAGTCTCTTTCACTTTTTGATCAAATGAATCGAATTATTTTAGACTATTATTAATAAGAAATTAGGCGAACAAAACAACAAATCCGTAATATTAAAAATTAGAGGATGGAAAAGGTGCTTACAGCCCTGTTATCGGTGGCAACCCCGGATACGACAAACATGAGGTAGAATGTGATTATGAACTCAACTACAAAAGATTGTATATCTGAACCTGCTGGCATGGTTCCCGTAAATTTGTTTTGGTCCCCAGTAAATAGTAATCGAATAGTTCCTGCGGCCAAAGTCGATCCACCAACTTGACACGCTATATAAGCTGGCACCTACACAAAACATTTCAAAGCAACTTATTGCCCAGTTAGTCAATTCCTTGAACCTACTAGTTCACCTGTTTTTCTTTTTTTTTTTAGTTATTATTTTTTCAACATGTTAGTTGTAATATTATCACCTGTTTCCATGGGAATCTCTTGCAGGTGGCAAAGGCAAGGGTGACAGCAGGGTTAAAATGGGCACCAGAGATGTGACCAACAGAGTAAACCAGAACCATCACAGCCAATCCCCACACTATTGATATTCCTGGTAGCGTCACAACCTTGTCAAAGTTCTGATTCACAGTCACCGACGAACAGCCAGCAAATATCAGCAAGTATGTTCCAAACAGCTCGGCTATCAGCTGCAAAATCATCATTCATTAACCACACCAATGCCTAACCCAAAAAAAATACTTTCAAACTGGACATGAACTCAGATAGAATCCAATCAGATGAAAGGGTATAACAAGAACATTTTTTTACAGGGGTTAGTACCTTCTGGACGAAAGGGACAGAGAAGCTCAAGAATGAATCTTTGGAAGCACAGACAGGAAGATGGTTATGATCATCCTTCACACCTAAACAAACTTCATGGTTACCTGAGATATCTCCCATCTCGATGTTGCCGCTGATGATAACAAGAGAGCCAAGAAATAAGAATAATGAAGTCGAAATCCTAAGTCCTGTTGTTACTCTTCCCTCGTCGAGTTTGTAAGAACTAAGGAAGACGGGTGTGTTATTTATAGGGGCCCGAAAGATATATATAATCACAACTAAATGTAGGAGATTGATCAATTTGTGTGTCTTTCCGGATAATTCCCTGTTTTATGTGTCATTTTTTATTCGAATTGCAATTGACAAGCATAGAGGAGATACCATTGAAATCTACGACATGGAAGTCCGCTTCAGCTGCCCACCAAAAAAAAAAGAAATACGTAGATGCCATTTATTTTTCATCTGTTGTCAATGCATTGCCCCATGCGTACTCTACATCGAGATTACCTTTTAAGGATAAAAAGTTATTAAAGCTATATTACTACTCCGAAAAGTCTTGGATTGTGAACTTATATGCAACTTTGAAATGAGTTATTCATAAAATCTTGATATGTAATAAAATCTTGATATATATCTTATGAGCTCAAATTCCATTAGACAAGAGGCATTAAAATTATTTTCCTTAATTATCTAAGTCTGGATTGTGAACTTATATGCTATCATTGAAGTTGTTTATTGATGATTAGCTGATCTTGAGCAGGGTTACCTTTTGTTTGCTTTTACAGTCTGTCCTGAAGTATGTATGATTACCACATGTAAAGGAATCTTATATTACTGAAATTATAATGTATAAAGGTCACTGATGAACTACAAGTACTTATTCATCCATCGCCATTCAAATTTTAATAAATACATGGGACGGGTTTATAAATATTTCAGTTTTTCAATATAGAAAATAGATCAATGATAGGACGCGAATATATATATTATTAACGAGAGGTACATGAAACCACTTAAAATGCACGAATCTCGTTCTACCTTGTTTAGTAAGCATTCATATATTAGTAAATATAGGTGAAACAAACCGAAACAAAGAGTCAACCTTGAGATAGATACATATGGTGGTAATCGGAGAAAAGTTTTCTATTATCCAACCCTCACTTCTTTGCACAGTAAACGCCAAGTACCTGGCCGAATAGCATATCAAATAGTCATGTACTTTGACGTGAACTAAAGATTCAAATAGATAGAGATCATTCCTATTGCATAGATAATCCATCTATTGCAAAACATTTGACCTAGTATGTTGCATTAGTTCTCGTTGATAGGGCTCCAAGTAATAATGTTCACAAAATTTTCATGTTCATTTGACCAATAACAAACCACTCAAACGATAAAGATAACTAAAATATAATAAACACAAGATTTTAGAGTGAAAAATAGAGTTAAAATTACGGACCAAACTGACAATAAAATTTACTAAAATCAAATAGTAGAATACAAATGATAAAGGTTTCAAGTTATCTCACTCAAGAACACCTCACAAGATAACCATAGCTGAACTCTTTAGCTCTCTTTTGTTAGCTCTCTTAAAAAAAACTTTTAGAGTTGAGTACAAATTGACATATATATATCAATATTACTCCTAACTAATCCCAGAGATCAAACTTCAATAGAATTGTAATTGATGAATGCTATTTAGATTCTAAAACTCTTCTTTTGTTAAGTGTTTATGTCTTATACAACTTCAATCTCTCTTTAAATCTGAAAAGGATAAGATCGTATACTACAAATGGTCACTATATACGACCATTTAAGCTTTAAATCTTAACGTTATAGATACACGATTATAGTGAGTTACATGATTAGCGGATGCAGTTGTGTCCTCCACTTATATGGCCATGTTTGACTCCACACAGGCGTGTCTGATCTTGAAACATTGCCTTTCAACTTGCACACAGTTACAGAAGCTTACACAGTCATTCATACAACCATGTCCTCCAAAAACAACTTCCAATCATCAGTTTTTTTCCTAAAATCTATCCCAAACTTCATTCCTTTTGATCCATGAAAATAAGTAAGACTTTTGGAGTCCGGATTTAGTGGTATTAAACAAAGAAATATCCATAAAATAGGGCTAGACCCACATTAATCTCCCTCTTTATCCCATTTAGGTGGAGAAATCTATCACTCAGTATTCACTTAAAAACCATCCTGACAAGCTTACTCCTAAGAACCAGCTTCGTTAACATATCAACATTATTCTTGTCCTTGTGAATCTTCTTCAACTTTATTAGTTGCTCCTTAACCACAGATCACAACCAGTGATACCTATGTGCTTAATGCGGAAATGATACATGAAAATTTTGCTTAAATTCATAGCACTTTGACTATTATAACCATGTACTCATCTTGTTTCATATCCAACTCTTGAAGATATCACTTCAACCAAAGCATCTCCTCTCCAGCTTCCATAGCTGCAACATATTTCACTTTATCAGCAAACAAAGTTATACGCTTTTGTGATATAGATTGCTAAGAAATATCTCCCTCATAAATTTGAATAAATAGCATGAGGTTGACTTTTTTTATTATTTAGATCACCAACCATGTCCACAAATGTGCATTCTTCTAGAATTAGCTTACTACTTCTAGAAAACAAACACAATTTAGAAGCGCCTTGCAGATATTTGAAGATCTACTTTACTGCTTCCTAATGTATCTTTCTCGAATTGGATAAAAGTCTACTTACTAATCCAACAATGTGTGTGAAATCTGATCTAGTGCATATCGTGGTATACATTAAGGAGCCAACAACTGAGAAATATGGAATTGAGGAAACATTTTCTTTCTCCCTTTTGATAGTAGGAAAAGCTCTATTGCTCAACTTGGAATGAGCTACTAATGGTGTACTCACTAGCTTGGCATGCTTCATATTAAGTCTTTCAAACACCTGTTTAATATATTTCTCATGTGACAATTATAGTTTACATCCTTACTATCACGAATGATCTCTATGTCTAAAAGTTGTTTTGCAAAACCTAAATCTTTCATGTCAAAGTACTTGGACAAGTCCTCTTGCAACGTGAAAATCATACCAGTATCTTGTCCCAGTATCTTACATATCATCCACATACAAGATAGGAAAAATGAAGTGACCATCAGGGAATTTTATAAAATACACATAAGTATTAACTAACATTTGTTTATACCTATTTCTTATTATAAACAAATCAAACTTCTTATACCACTATCTTGGTGTCTATTTGAGCCCATAAAGACTCTTCTTTAACTTGCATATAAAGTCCTTTTTTCTTTGACTTTGAACCCTTCTGAATGCTCTATGTAAATATCCTCTTTCAAATCGCTATGTAAAAAAGTAGTCTTGACATCAAGTTGCCCTAGTTCAAGATCCAAACTAGCAACTAGTCCCAATACTATACATATTGATGTCATCTTAACTACTGATGAGAAAATCTCGTTAAAATTGATAACCTTATTTTGATTATATCCCTTCATCAACAATCTTTTATGCTCTACTAGTTTGTCACCATTTTTCTTAATCTTGAATACTCATCTATATTTCGAAGCCTTATTGATTTTGGGAAGTTTCAATAACTCACAAGTCACATTCTTTTTTAATAAGTTCATCTCCTTTTACGTTTCTTTAAGCCAACAGTCTTTGTCTTCAAGTGACTGAACTTTTTGAAAATTCTCTGACTTCCTTTCAGCAGTGACTAGGAGACAATCCAAAATAGGCTATTTTATCGAAGGTCTCTTCACTCTAGTTGCCCTTTAAAGTTATACATCTTTCAATTTTAAGCAGGTTCCTCCTCATGATCATAAAGTTTATGGACCTCCTTTACTTCATCCACAGGATATGTCTCATATGACTCATCACCATCAGATTACCCTTAATCATTCCTGTGCTAGCTTATGCTTGCCTTCTTCACTTGTAGGTTAATCAACAGAAGTATAAATAGGGGTAGCATGTATAATATCGAACAACAAACTGTTGGAAGTAGTATTGTCTTCTTTTATGCAATTTGCACCTATCTTATGGTAGCAGAAGATTATGTCCCTGCTTGTAATAACTTTCTAGTTTTTTGGGTCATAAAGCCTATAGCCAAACTCCTCATCACCATAGGAACACATAAGGAATAGTCTTCAAATCTAGTTTTGATACTCTCTTGGGGATGTCAAGCTCCAATAGGATAAAAGGAGTTATGTTAATCATGTACATTGTGGTTCATATTGCCTCAACCCAAAAGGACTTTGGTAGTTTTGACATTCAAATAATACACTAAACATTCTCCACAATGGTTCTATGCATCATCTCGTTAACACCATTGTGCTATGGTGTATTAGGTTTCATCTTCTCTTGTCTTATGCCATATATTACATAATATTCTTCAAATTCATTGGAGTTATACCCTCTACCGTTATTGATTTGAAGACATTTAAGCTTTCTCTCTGTCTCCCTTTCCACTATGACAAGAAATTTTCAAAAGGTCTCATAAACATAACTTTTTGTTTTATGAAGACCCAAATCTTGCATGTGGCAAGATAAATGTAACAAAATACTTGTTACCTCTTAAGGTTTCTACCTCTATGGGACTACACATGTCAAAGTACACTAGCTCTAACTTCTCCTTCCTTCTAGTAGTCCTTTTATAAAACAAATCTCGATGTTACTTTCCACTCATACAATAATTATAGGGGTTGAGAGAAATTATAGTCTTCCTAAATGATATATGCATATTTAACTATACTTATACACCTATATTTCGTGTGTTTTGCTTGATGTTTAATAGTTTTGTTGTATATTTAGTACTTAATTTGCTCCAAGTGCATATATTGGTGATAATTGCCTTCATGGACAAAAAGGGAAAAAAATTCAAATGAAATCATGATATAAAACAAATATTTGAAGCTACTTGAAGATACATGACCATGTAAGTCTCTGAGAACGTGTAAAGTCATAATTTTAGGTATTCTTTGAGCTAAACAATCACCTACATGTCTATGTAAGTGATCATGTATATCCCAGCAACCTTAACTTTTACTATAAAAGGATGTTAGCGGAGGTTAAAAAGGGAGTGTTGAATTATTATTAAGTAGTTTTTAGATGTAAAACACCTAGAGAGGTGATGATTTTAATTAAGGGATGAGGAAAACATGAAGTTAACATCAAGAGATTTAGTAGATAACTACACTAAATCCAAACTTACAAAAAGATTCAATATAAGAAACAGAGAGATTTAGAATTATGATCCTTTGTTTTTTATTAGTTTTTCTTCATGTTTATCTTTAATCTTGTTTTTTATGATTAGTAACTAAACATGTTTAATGTCTACGTATGATGAACCCTAGTTTTGGATAATAATATGTTTAAAATTTTTATTGAAAGCAATTATATTGATTGATTATTGTGATTTAATTATGTATTTTACTCTTGTTCTAATATATCCGGAATATTAGTGTATGATTTGATTTCATATGATTGAGATTGAGAAATCTTTTTATATGAATAGATCTAGCATAATTTGAAGAAGTTGCATGTAAACCTAGAGATAAGTTCATATAAATCCTTAAACTAGGGTTAAATGTAAAAACAAAATTCATAAATCAATAATGCAATCCTAGGGATTTTAACTAGAAAGATTTATCTTAATCAACTCATGGATTAGTTGTTAATAGTCTCGAGAGAGTTATTAACATAAGATAGGAATTTTCACGGTCCAATAATTGCATGATAAAATTTTTATAATTTAAAGATACTTAGGTAGATTCATCACCTAGTCACTACTAAAAAAGGTAACTACTAATAATTACCATCTTCGTGGGATTGACCTATACTTGACTGTGTTAGTTATAGCTACGTTATGCACTTACGATTAAATTAATATTGACCTTAACTCTTAAAGGATCAATCAAGTTTTTAAGGCCATTATTGGGGACAGTAATATTAGGAAAGCTCGAATTTTATTAATCTAACTAGTTTTTTTTATTTTATTTTTCTTATATTTCACTTTATTTTTGGCTTGCTCATTTAATTATCTTTTGAAATTTTCTACTTTGACTTTGAGTTTGTGACTTATTGTTAGGATTTACAATTCATGGTTATAGTCACAACTCATAATGGAAGGGTGGAGTAGTCAATATTCTCATAAGAGTTATGATATGCCATCGCAATATTTAACATTACCATATTGGAAAGAGATGTTTCTTGACATATTTTTAAAAGCTTAACTGATATCCATGCCTTGTTGCGAAATTTGCGGGAGTAATTATTACAATCATGAATGTCAGACACCAAAATGTATATAAGAGCAACCAGGCATGCAGAATTGGTCTCAGAATGTACACTATGATAATACATATAATTCAAAGTGGAGTAACCCTTACGCATATGAATGGAATGACTATGCTCTAACTGCGTATGTACAACAACAATAGCAAGAAGAAAGTATTATAGGTAAAATAATGGTATACCTTGCCAAGACTGAAGCTAGTCGACTTGAATTCGAAGAGAGATTTTTGCACCTGAGAGTGAAGAAGAGAGGAAGGTTGATTTCATGAATGAAGTTGCATCTCAAGAAGGTGAGAAGGTAACTGTTATTGTAGGAGAGAATGATGAACAAATGATAGAGGTAGCAGGGCAAAAAAGAAGAGCAGGAAGCCTATGTCTAATAAGAAGAGGAAGTAAAGAAATGGAAAAAGATGATTGAAGCAGAAAAAGACTTTATCCAGGAAGAGAAAGTGGAAGAGTGGACAAAGAAGGTTAAGGAAGAATTAAAAGAGGAGCCAATGTAGGAAACTGCTGATGAATCATTGGTAGTTATCTTAAATATGGAGGGTTCCTAATTCATGCAAGACAAACTGCTTGTATCAACCGAAGATTCAAGGAGTTTTATTATTCCTTATTTTAGTAACAATTTTTTGTTAAAAAGAGCATTAATGCAGTACATAGGAGTTATTAATTCAATAAATTATTCTCTTATTATCATTTTGTAACATGTGACTTACTTACAGGCTACGAAATTGCTATTTGGAAAAATAGGTGGAAAAAAGCCACTGATCATAGACCCAGAATGATGGTAATGTGCAGGGTACGTTGAGTTAACAATGTTATACAAGCGCTGCATGTGAGACAACCCATGAATTAGGATAGGTTTTGTTTTAAATTATGTTTCTTGTTGTTTCCATTTTTGGTGTTAACATCAATGTTATCAATACCGTACCGAGCTCGGTAACAGATTGAGTTCTGGAATGGAACTGTATCGGTACCAGTTGGTACCGGGTACCGTTTCAGGAAATTTTTTAAATTTATGAAATAGTCCCTAAAATTTTTAAAAATTGCAAAATAGTCCATATTAGTATATTATGTAGCTGTACTGTATATTTTACTAGTTTACTGTTTACATCAACCATATTTTCAAAAATATTAATAATAAATAATAATGACAATTAATATGAAATAACAATAATTTTTAAATATTTTACATATAAATAATAACCACA
>JAOQMQ010000002.1:17855825-17880767 GCA_027563845.1 Erythroxylum subrotundum
AGCGTAAGGTTTTTAATAAAATCGAATAGAATGGAATGGTTTTTAATATAATAGAATGTAAATGGATGTAATATTAAGAAATTGTTGTTTAGGAATAATGGAAGAGTTCATAATGTAATATAGTGAAATGTTGTTTGGATAAAGGGTTTATAATATAATATAGTGTAAAGTTGTTTATCATTTTACATTTCATCTTAAACCTCCCAAATCGGAAGTTTTTAATTTTTATTGTTTAGGAAGAAATGACTAAAATAGGATGTAATATGAAACCCTCCTCTTCTATCTCATTTCATTTTATCCCATTATAAACCCTCCTTTCAAACGATGGAATAATATTACATTTCATTTCATTCTATTAATAAACCCCCAACTAAACATAACCTAAAAGCTTCCCTTAATTCTCATGAAAAATATTCAAAGCGTCTCATCCAAGATAGATTTAATACTCATATTAATCTCATGTTCTTCACATATCTAAGGATTCATCCGGGCATATATATATGAAGGCTAGGAGCAAGGGGTTCAAGTTTAGGCTCTGTTTTCTGTACGGCACTCTCAAAGGAAAAAAAAAAAAAAGGGACAAAACATGGGACCATATTTGAATCGTGTTTTGAAAATGGATCTATGTTATATTCATGGTCATCTAGAATCATGTCAAAGCTTCTTCAACTTGGCTCCAACTTACTTGAATTTGTTTCTTCTTCACATGAGAGCTAAAATAAGACAAAAACAAAATATAAGCCCTATTAAATACAATCGGGAGGCAACTTTTTCACCATGGGGCTTCCTCTATCACTCATTTAGATTCTTTATCCATAGACTCAAATATCTAGGCATATTTCGACTTCTATAAAAAAAATTTCTTTGCTACAGCTGATAAAACTAAAGGAAAACCAAATGCTGCAACTAAGATTTTTGTTAAATGGAAGGATCTTTTAGAATTTGAAGCATCATGAGTGCCTTATGATACAATTGCCCAACAGTTTCCCACCTTACACAGGGGGCATATTGTTAAGCCTCCAACTCGCACTCAATATGAAAGGAAAAAGGTGCCAACAGCTAGCTTTACGACAAGCTGAAGACTGTTTTTTGTTAGAATGCTAGTACCATCTAAAAGAGTGAGGTGGCACGATAGTTAGGGTTCTCTACCAAAGGTGTTGGGTATAATAGGTTACGAGTGGGGTATGAGGGGCATGGGGTAATCCTAACTTATTTTCCTATCAATAAAGTCCGAAACACTAGCATTCTCTACCTGGGTTCATCTATCTATTTCTCTATATCCTCTTATATTGACATGTATTGCAAAAGCTTCCCACCAATATCTATAAAGGCTTGCAGGCCATTGCAAGACAATTAACGTGTTAAAATAAATCTGAAATCCAATGGATAAGTATGCTAGTATGACTGCTCTGACGCCCGGACTCCAAAATTAAAGATTTTCAGAACCCAAATTTATGACAGGAACTAAATGAAAACCATCAAACACTGAAAGGTTTTAAAAATTATGGTTAAATGCAAAGAGACGTCAATATACCTCAAAAGCATCTATATTCTTTTTAGTGCAATTTTAACCAATAAGATTTTAAGCTTTACACAAAAAGTGACATAAAACAACTAAATATTTCTTATACAAATATCTGAAATAAAAGATTGTCCAGCATAATTGAAAATATGGCATCTGTCATCGATGATATAATTCGGAGAGAGAAACAAAATCTCAAATCAGTGGGGAATAACATAAGATAGCATAAAATCAAAATTGACGAACAATTACAGTTTCAATCGAGTAAAAAATCTGTATGCCCCAAAAAATTTTCTGGGATTAATTGTATACAAGCATCTGCAATAAAGTGCATGCACAAGACCAGGAAGGATATTGCAACTCAACCTCCTAGTAGCTCCTGCCCCAATATGTCCATTTTTTTGCAGGCTTTCCTGATGCAAAGCATTTTGTACCTGAAAATATTTAGCATAGCAAGTGTTTTGATGTTAATGGCATGCTACTGTCGGCAGAACAGGGAAAAATCAAGGTGCACAATAAGTTACATACTCATTACTATTTGACATTTATGCCTATGACAACTGCAAAAGCCAGATGAAATAAAATGCGCAAAATTGGAGGAACAATGAGACTGAACTTTCAGCAGATCATGACCACCAATTTCTATAAGATTGAGCTTCACATACCTTCAGGGAGCTCTGGCTGATCAAATGGGCTGCAAAGGGACTTGGCTGCACCCATTTCACCTTTTGTCCGTTCCTTCACATCCTTTTCCACCTCCTGCAACATGACAATAGGAGTTCAGTGAGCACAAAGTTAACACCCAATAAAATTTGTTACCAGCTTCATGCCTACACAAGATCAATTGCCGAAAAGCAATTAACATTAGAATCAATAAAACAAAGAAAAATAGTAAATAAAATAAACAGTTCGGTGCATCACACCAAAAAGAAATCTAAGCATAAATATCTAGCAAATTAGTTGGTTTTCTCTCATATAAGTTCACTGCAGATCAATCAACTGTCGTTCATAGTTCTGAAACTCAGTATCTATAACAGTGAAATAGAAAATAAAATCAAAACAACATTTCAGCAATGATATTCCCTCCGTTACACTAAAAAAGAGTGTCACTTATCAAAACACATTGCAAAAAGAACTCTGAGAATACAAATCAAAAGAACCATTAAACAAAGAATTTTGGTAGCAGAAGGATTTCAACAACTTAGCAAAATGTAGAATTCATTACTCATCTTACCTCTTCATCACACCAAGGAGCTAAGATCATTTTCCTTTGGCTAAGAGCCTCCTTGAACTCATCCCAAGTTTTCACCACTTGAACACAAGCATCTCGCTTTTCTTTGGCAGTATTGAATAAGCTTTGTTGTACATTATCCAACAAATCTTTCACTTGCTCAACCAAACTAAACCTACTTACATCCACTTTTGCTCCATTATCACGACGAACAACTCGTACCTGTAAAAAAGAAATTATATTATAGATGGCATTACATAGTCCTTCTATATAAGAGAAAACAAGTGTTACAGCATACAAAATGTAGGTAGTCAACTGGTTGAATGTTGTTCGTCCTCTTTGTTTATTTGGCTTTCTTTATTTGGATTAGGATGTGGTCTATTCAGTTAGATGAATGGATATCAGCCAGACTTGCAAGAAATTGATTCACACGGTCTGACTCACATATACACTCTATAGGTCTCCAAAACCCCTCATCCCAATATTAACTATATTTAAAAATATAGCAGGAATTGCATCAGAACCAGCTGAGTCTGTCACTTATCCAAAAGACAACAATTTACTTCTCTTATTCAAAATTTAAACCATACAAGAATAAAGTTACTAAATTAGTTCTACAACAGATTCTAATTTTACAATCAAACCAGGTTCCACCATAAAATTACCACCAAACAAGCTGTAATAGAGCACAGAAAAATATGGGGTTCCTCACCTGATTATTTGCCAAGTCTTTTGGTCCTATTTCAATCCTTAAAGGAACACCTTTCATCTCCCAGTGAGAATACTTCCAACCAGGTGAATAATTTTCTCTGAAATCTGCCTCAGCACGAATACCAGACTTAGACAATGCATCCACAGTATCAGCACATGCGTCAAAGATTCCTTGAGTATCAGCATCTTTGTAAGGCACAGGAACCACAATGACTTGTACCGATGCTATTTTAGGTGGCAGCACTAAACCCTTATCATCTCCATGAACCATCACCATTACCCCAATCTACCAGAATAAAAAAAATATTAGAGAAGATGGAAGCAGCAATGCAATGGTAAGTTGTCACAAACATAATTATTCAAATGTTTTCCCCGAAGATGCAATAATCAATAATGTACATCTAAGCAAGTCTAACAGTATCTGCAGGTACTTATAAATTTGTCCCAAAAACAAATATGAACCAATAAAGTTAAATGGGGAAAACTGACTTATTAATTACAATAAGACAAGTCCTTGATCATAATGGCACTTCTAAGCCCAAGTCAAAAGAAATCATGAACTTACTGTTCTGGTGCTATATGCCCAAGAGTTCTGCCAGACCATGCCCTTCTCTCCCTTCTCATTTTCAAAGTTTATCTCAAACATTTTTGCAAAATTCTGCCCCAGGCAATGAGAAGTTGCACCTTGTATTCCACGTCCAGTGTTGGGAATAAATGCCTAGCATTACATCAATTGCATCGATATATAAATGGACTATAAATCTCTAAGTCCAATCTAATTCATAAGTACATTAAATACCTCAACACTTGTTGTGTAAAGTCCACCAGCAAACTTTTCCATCTCACTTTTCTTACCCTTTATAACAGGAATAGCCAAGAATTCTTCGTATATGCATCTATATAGCTCCAATATTTGAAGCACCTTTTACATAGGAATGATTTTAAATCAGATAGAAATATAAGATGTAAGACAAAAAATCTGAATGTTGAGTAATCCAAATCCAGATATATCATCTACAATATATAGAAGTAAACACTGAGAAGTTAGAGCATAAACAGTTAGATGTGGTGAAAAGAAACAAAACCAAGTAGCTGAAGGACTGTTAAGTTCCATTTTGGATTTTTGGCTTTGGTTTTTGTAATCTTGGGTAATAGTGAAAACAAAGTGTTTTAAGTATGATTGTTTGAGCCTTCCTATTAACAAGAAAATAGTTTATGCTAACTAATAAAGTTTCACCAGGTGGTCAATTGAAGAACATGATTATTATGCTTTGATAAGAATTATAATTTACAATCGACAGAAGCTGTGGTTGAAAATCAGTTTTGAGGCAAGAACGGATATAATGAGAACAAAATAGATCTCGGGAATTCCTGAAGAACTTCTTTTAATGTCGTGGAACTCAATGAAACAGAAAAATGAAAACCAAAAATAGAAACTCAATCAAACAAATAAAACAAAAAAACATTTTCAACAAGAACTGGAAGTAGAAATGATATCTGATGAAAGTCATTGTCTAAAAAGGACTGAACATATATGCAATTTCAAGCTCTAAAGGTTCTATGATTTATTTCAATGTGTCGAGATAAATAAAAGAACTAGCTTAATTTATCAAGTGATAGGCTCTTCTAAAATTAGTGAACTGATTTTTGTTAGGAACTTTGTAAGTTGAATACAACAAGACAGAAAATATAGTCACCAGTACAAAAGGAATGAGCTGAATGCCTGAGTCATATACCTCTTCATCAGCTTCTGCCTTTGTTGCAAAAGCAGTATGCCCTTCCTGCCAAAGGAACTCACGGCTCCTGAAAAGGCAAAGTATGTTGTGAAGTATTTCAAGCACAGGAATATGGAAGGGGGAAGAGGCATATATCAAGATATTTGCAGAATATCCTGTAAACAAGTAATGGAACAACTAAACCAAACGTAAGGAAAACGTGCATCATTGAGAGCAACCGGTGGTTATTATATCTCATCAGAAAAACTCAAAAAATATTTACTTCAATAAAATCAACATCAAGTATCAATCCAAGCATCCTCATGACAAAAAGATACCTAGTACATAATGGCCATAAACCTTTAAAAAAAGCATTTCCCAAAAGATAAAACGGGAAAAGCATTACTTAAACCAAAAGCATATGGAAAAATATAAACCAGAAGTTCAGGATGACCTGATTTCAAAAATATCATACCTAATAAATGGAGTAGGATTGCTGAACTCCCAACGAACAACATTGCACCACTGGTTAAGTTTCAAAGGTAAGTCCCGGTGTCCCCTTATCCACTTAGAGAAATAGGGGTACATGACTGTCTCACTAGTTGGACGAATCGCAATAGGAATTTCCAAATCAGATTTCCCAGATTTTGTCACCCAAGCAACCTAAATTGAAGAAAGAGCAAGCCATAAAGTTGTTAAAATAGTTCAGTTCCCATTTGTGTTCCATGGAAGTGGACAACTTCACATATGGTAGTGAATGCTAGCAGTACATCAACAAAGCAACACCCTTTCAACAACCATGACACACATTTTGTATCTTCTCTTCTATTTTTGGGTGTAAATAAAGTTCTAAACTTCTATACGAATTTAAAAAAAAAATGCACAATTTTCAGATTTCAGACAAAAAGGTCAGGAATAAATAAAGATAGCTACATTGCTAGCATAGTCTAAACAAAGATTCTACTCCCATAAGGAAAAATTAACCCTTAATCTAACATTGAACATCAATAGCAACATATTTGGAAAAACATATATATATCAGAAGAACTCTGTTTCTACAGTTCTACTCCTATGAGCTATTTCCCTCTCTAAACGTCTATGTTAAATGTAATTAGTCCACTGCACACAACTCAAAACGATCTGAGGATAGTAACAAGGTAACTCTCAACTACTGAAGCATCCTTGAAAAGTTCACAAAAGAAAGCTTCCAAAACAAAACGTGGCAAGAAAATAACAATTATTTCTAACCTCTGGAGCAAAGCCTTCAATGTGATCTTTCTCCTTTTCCAAAACACTGGATGACACAAAGAGGGGAAAGTAGCAGTTTTTAATCCTCATTTTCTTGATTTCTGCATCAAAGAATGTCTGCATATTGACATAACAGGAAAAGTAAAGTATCTCCACCACTAGTTAATGCACAATTATTATAAGCTCCAACAGAAAACCATGAAATTGCTAAGAAAAGAAAGAAAACAACAGCAGATTTTTAAATACAGAAAAAACCAGCAAAGTATCTGATCACTCAAGCATCATTGAACTGACGTATTACAAAACATCCAAACCCTATCAGAAAATCAACCAAAAGAGATCTAATGGCATCGAGAATAACAAAATCAGAAATAAAATGTTAAAATACTCGGACAAAGTGTGAACTTACTTGCATGGTCTCCCAAATTGACATTGCCCATGGCCTCAGGATGTAACAACCAGATATATCATAGTAATCAATCATCTCGCCATTGACAACCACCTAAAAAAGCAAAAATAAAGCTAATTAACAAATGTAGAACATTGCAAAATGTCATATACCACAAGATCAGGGAAGTACATCATAGAAGGAGTTTGAACCAAGTATTGTTCATAGTGTCTAGTACAATTTTTAGGAGAAGTTTGAACCAAGTATTGTTCATCGTGTTTAGTACAATTTCACAGTAAATATCCTATTAACACACACTAAACCAAGTAATAGGTGCAATCAGACCCATTCTGTTGTCAGATAATAAGACTCTATTTCACGAGGAAAAAACAGGGGCAGAAAACAAGAACCTCTTTCAACGTACCCACTTCCAACAACAGGATGTATCCCTAAATTCCAAAATTTAGATAGATGAAGCACTGAAAAATTAGAAAGCAAAGACGAAATAATTAATATATACCTCAGAATACCATTCTCCAAAGTTGTCGTCTTTTTTGAAGGAAAGTCCTAACCGGGTCTCTTTCTTCACCTCCTTTTTTTTCCCACCTAGTATGAGAGAGGGGACAGATCATTAGAAATACACCCATTTAGATAAAGCTCGCGATTTCCAATCCACGCATTGAATAGAAGACGAGATACTAACCACCAGCCATTTGGGCAACCTTAATTAAAGCTCGAAACAATCTGGAGAACCAAAAACGAGTTTTAAGTATAACACAGGATAAACGAGACTAAACAGCAGAATAATTAAATTAAGCCACAAAACTAGTTTACTAAAGGTTCATGACAACATTCAACAATATACAGACATTCCATACAAAGGTGAAATCCCGATTCGAAGACGAAATAGCGTGGATTCGAACGAGAAACAGGAAATGTAGTAATAAGGCTGAAGTGGGAGAAACAGCGTAGATTCGACAATCAGAAGAGAGTAGATGGAGAAGAAAAAGCATAAGAAAAAGAAAAAGCGTACCAAAGAAGAGAGGCTGAGAAGAGTGAGTGTGGAGTTGGGCTTTCCTGTATCCGGTTCTTCCCTTTTGTGCTCAAAGGTCAAATCAACACCAATGTTTTAATTTCATGTATAAAAAAACCCTAGACTAGCTATTATTTCACAATACTATCAGTTCTACTTTCATCAACTGCTGAGTAGGAAGCAAGTTCTGATTTCATTCCGACTATTATCGCAAAAATTTAACAAAAGAAAAAGAAAAACTGTAGTAAGTTCTGCTTCCCTATGAATAAAAAGAAAAATAGTATTAACCATTAAGTGGGTATATGTGTTTTCCTTCTACTTTAAATATATTAAGAAGTCAATATAAATTTCTTGCAAAGGAAATTTGAAAATATGAATTAAATATTGATATTGGATATTGAACGCGGATATGAAATGAATATTCTAACTATTTTTATTTCCAAAGTAAATATGTAACAATTCATAATTATCTTTCTCTCTCATATTATATTATACTAAGAATAATGCATTTCTTATGATTATTTTTAAATGATGCAACATTCATATTAACAATTACTTTAATTTTTCAGGACCTATCTTAATTTAAATATGAATTTGAAATTAACCCTCTGTTACTAAATCTTAGAAATTTTGTAACAAAGAAACAAAAATACTAGGTAAGGACATATCAAGAGTGTTAATATTATAATTAGTCTCTACAAGAGTATAATAATAGGCTTATTTGAATAAAAGGCTCTCTTAATCTCACTCTCTCTGGCATAAAAGCTTACTTATTTCTGTGTTTTTCTCATAGTACTTTCTTTTTTATTTTGCCTCAAATTTTCTCTTTTTTTCATTTTTTGATTTTTATCCTTAATTTTGAGCTCACTCTTCTTTTTATCACTCTTTTCTTAACTTTAAATTATCCTCGTAAACTTGTTTAGGTGTTAATGGTACAAGAGGAATGTGTTTATGATTTATGACAAAAGAATACCTATTTGTCCCTTCTTTTATGACCCTTCTATCAAAATTCCTAAGATCTCCCTAAGAGAATATAACCAACATGCGTATGCACCACATCATACAACACGTTATCACACTGTCTTCCAATTAAGAATGAAACCAACACTTGTTCATTGATCTTTATCCAACTATACTCATTTAGTCATAAAGCTTATATGATAGAGCATGTTTCATAGCAAGTAAGCTCAACTTCTCAACCAAAGTAGTGCTTACATTTATGCAACTGTCTCCATCATGCTACCTACTTTATTATTAATGTGACATCTTATAAGGAAAATGTTCTCTTATTGCTCACTAATAGCATTTTATTTGACTTAATTTCTAAAAAACATTTTCTGTACTTGAAAATTTAGAGCACGCCCGATAATGAGCGCCTTCTTATCCATCAGATACGAAACATCATCATCTTCATTATCATCATCATCATCTTCTTCTTCTTCTTCTTCTTCTTCTTCTTCTTCTTCTTCTTCTAAAGGTGGCATAAAATCCTTGCCACTCTCAAATTAGATCTCATTCAGCCCATCATTTCTCGTGATTATTGCCCATTTGTTATGACATTGTGAAGTTATATTCCCTATTCCAAAATAATCAAAGCACTTAATATATCATGACTACAAGTTTGAGTTTCAAATTTGCCTTCACTTTGCTCGGCACTTTTCCTCTTTCTTTAGGCGGTTCATTTTTTACTTTAAGAATAGTCTTATTCCCCCTTTTCTAGCTTGATTTTTACAAGGATGAACTAGAATTCTATTGCGAACAATTATGTTTTCTTTTTAGTTGCCTTTTCATACTTATGGCCATATAATGTTATAGTTTTACCATAATAGCAATATCACTATTCAAACTTATTTAGAAATCTAGTCATGGTGGCTTCCCGATCCTCCTCTACATTAGTTTGAATTATGACAATCTCTATCTTCTTGTGATACTCCTATACACTCTTTGGCCCCTAATTGAGACATTGAAACTTTTATAACAAATCCCTACACTGGTGATTAGGGATAAAGTGCCTCATCATGATCACATTCATAACCTCCAAATTACCTATAGAACTCTTATAACTCATTTGTCTATTTATCACAAACTAATCCCACCAAATAATAATATAGTTAGTAAGCTCAATAATAGTGAGTTTTACCTTTTTATTTCTTTGATGTAATGGTGGTAGTAAAAAATCAACTCTATCCTCTTTTTCCATTTTACGTAGGCCTGAGGGTCATTTCTCCCTTAAAATGAAGGAATATTTATTTTAATGTTCCCAAGGTTGTTATCTTATCTAGGCTTCCTTTTATGGTCTTTATCTTACCAATCACCTTCATGTGAAAATATGCTTATATTATTTCCTAGTGGTTAGTAATCATTAAGTAAATCATCTCCCTCTTCTCCATCGTAGAAATCATCTTAAAGCACTCACCTTTTTTGTTGATGTGTATTAGGAATTCGTGGTGGTTGTACCCTTTAAAAATCAACTTTGTTAGTATCTTATAACTCCAATCAATCTCTAACATTGCCAAACATAATATGCTTACATTCAAACTATTGTTACATAACTTAAAGCATAACTATGTCATAATCAAACATGCTTTAGCCTTCAAAGAATGTTAGAAATAACCTTACAACACTCCCTTGTTTGTTTTTATTATTTAATATCACTTGATTTAATCATGTTTTATTTTAAATTTCTAGGTTTTCTCTGTTGATGTTATTAATATGTTCTTACCTTTAACCCTCCTTTTCTCTTTTGATCTTTGTCAAACTAACCAAAACTTAATCTCAAATCTTGGTGAAAGCAAGGACAAATAAGAAGCTAACAATAAAAACAAAATAAAAGGATTTTAAAGATTACGAATAATTGCAATAGAATATAAAGTCTAGTCAAAGTTTTACGTGGACAATAATCTTGAATTTCAAATATTTTAAGAACATTTTCAACAAAATTTATAGTCATTATAATGAAATTATAATTTCCAAACAAAGTTTGGAAAGTATAACAATGGAAATTTTGTTTTCCTAATAATTTTTTATAGACTCCATAAACATATTTGAACAAAAGGAAGATGTGAAGAAAAATGTAGGAAGGAAATAATGAAGGAATTAATGGATGCAAGAAAAAGAAAAAATTAACGTAAAAGAAAAATAAAGAAGGAATCAAGAAAAACAAGAACAAGAAACAAGAACAAATAAAAGATTGATATAACTTAATTTTAGAATTAAAACTCTAATACCAAACTGTGTCAACCCTAATGATGAAACCTTGAATCCGGACGCACTTGATTAATAATCAAGCCCCAAAGAAACTAAAACTAGATTTAAAGATATAATGTTGACTAATGATTATATTAAAACATGAACAAAAGTATAAAAGAATCTTAACCGGTTGTTGTGAAGAAATAGTACTAAGATTGTAAGATGAGTTGATTGCCACAAACAAGTAACTTAATAAGTTTGAAAAGTTGTTTGAAGAACTAAAGCGAAAACTCTTATACTTGTGTTAATGATCTGATATACTGTATCTAACTGAAAAAGAAATAGACCTTTGATACTAAATCACAAAGTTAGGATTTCAATACTTAAACAAAAACAAGGATTTCAATTGGGCATGGTTTGGGCCACATATGTGGGCTAAGTTGTATTAAATATAGATATTTAAACATTATAAAGCAAAGTTTGGGATACATTCGTAATTAAAGACTATAGATCTCTTGTTAACTTTTTAATCAAGATACAGTCTAAGTCAAACCTATGGTTAGAGATTGTGAATCCCCTGATGAACTTACTAGTTAAGACACAGTATAGGCCACACTTATGGTTAAAAACTGTAGATCACACTATAAATTTACAAATTAGTACACGTTATAGGTCATACTCATATTAGAGACTATGTCTCGCCTTTATGTTACCAAGCAAATTACATTGGTTGATACACGAACATGTAGGAGGTCATGTTCACAACCAACTCTTCTTTATACTTAGCTAGAATCAAGTTAAACAAGGTTTGTCCATCAATTTGGCTTAATTTTACATATTAGCCACTTCTCTTACCAATATATATATACATATATGTATCAAATTATGCAATTACTACCTCTCAATGTACAATTAACCTAATGAAATTTATTAAAAACAGTTAATTTATTAGTTATCATAATACCCTACGATATCTCTATCTCTAGATCTAGAGTATTTATTCTCCCAGTACATGGATTCTACTTATCCTTTCAGTCTTTCATATAATCCTTAAAATTAAATCTATGATGGTTAGACATATATTCAAGAATCAAGATCAAAAAGAATAAATTTAATATAAGCAATAACATTAATTATTGAAATATCTCATATAAGTTACATCCTTACCCCTAACTAGGGATTAAATTAATAATAGAACAAAAAATCCAACAATAAACAAGGAAGAAAATACTTGTATGTGTCCCAAAGGACAATGGTGCTCTCAATATAATCACTCTCAAAATAGCGAACATTGTCGTGCTCACCAAAAGGCTATGAAAGCTTTTAACTGATAAGCAAGCTTTATGGTGTAAGTGAATTCACAGTTTCTTCATAAAAAACAATAGCATTTGGAACTTGGATATAAAAACCTATGCTTCATCAACAATGAAAGCCATCTTTAAGAAGAGAGAAAAATTCAGATCCGATTTCATCTGCCTCATTGGAAATGGCAAATCAAAAAGCTTATAGCAAGATAACTGACTATCAACAGGTCCTTTGGAGAAATTGGGAACTGCCTCAACCGTCAAACAACTAGTCCAACAAGAATGTTTAGTTGCTGAAGCACTCTCCAATAAGGATATCTTCAGACAAACATTAATCCCCAACTCCTTAAAATAAGAAATTTTCCAAACCTCCATCAACACTGAAAATGATAGCCTCATTAGGAAACATACTAGTAATGGCATCTTTACCAATCAATCCTACAAGAAGGTCCCTCAAGGCAATTTGGACACACTTCAATGGACCAAAAAAGTATGGTTCAATCACCATCAACCTTGAGGCTCTATCACATTATAAATAGCAATGAAGCATAAACTACCAATTACGGATAAGCTAGCCAAGCTTATGAATCTCACAAATTGGTGTATCCTCTGTAAAAAGGCTAAAGAGAGTATAGATCATTTATACTTTCAATGTGATTTTTTTTACAGAAATATGGAGATCTTGCACAAATGTCATATTTTTGACACTCCAAATGGTTGGAACAACTTGAAGAATAGGTGAATCGGTGCCCTATTATTAAACACTCAATCAAAACAATCAAGAGGTATTTTTGCTTAAAATTGTCATTCCTGGTCATAACTATTTGGGACGAAAGAAATAATAGAATTTTCTAGGATAAGAGCCTAAACAATGAACAATTCTACAACGAACTGCTACAACACATTAGAAACCATATCAACATCTACAAACACAAATTTCATGATATGGAATATCTAAATAGCAATTGGAAATGTGTAAATTGCAGTTCATTAAGGGTAGCATTATGTAATCTCCTAAAGCAAACCCTTTATCATTTATGATTTTCTCACATTGTACTTCTTTATTTCCTATCTCATATGAACTGGTACACTTTGATTGCCTTCTAAAGCTTAATTCAATTTATCATTTCTAAAAAAAATAAATAAAACACAAGAGCTCATTCTCATAGATCTTGAAATCTTGATGTTTTTTATTGAATCTTGATGGAATCTCCTTCTTTCTTCGAAGTTCCTCCTATCTTATCCCAAGATGCATAATTTAGTCCCTTTTTCCTCTCTCTTTGACTCTTGGCCTATTTATCCTTTTTATACCATAAAAACCTATAACTTTTGTAAAAGATACTACTAACATAAATCAAACATAAGTCTAAATTAAGCAGTGTTGATATCATATTGCTTATAATTTTTTATGAAATTTCTTTAATAAATCATCTTTAATGTGAGTTTAAGACATAATTTTGTGTTTATCCCGTGTTGTGTTAGTGATACCTTAAATTGTGTATCCAAGAGCTCCTTAATTTTTATAACCATCTTATCTTCTTACATAAAACTTAGAGAAGAAGGAATAATAATATGATAAATATTATTTTCTCCTAAATATGCATAATGTAAGTGAGAAGGTAATTGTTTTAAATCAAGCCTAAATGTTTATTAGGTAAGTGGTAGGGTTTTAGGCTATCCTTCTCCTAAGTCCTCGAAAACCAAAGAAACTTGGCTTTTATATCCCTCTCCTTCAACCTAAAAGCACACTCAAGAAAGTTAGGACCCTCCACTTTCTCATTAAGTCCTAAAGCTAAGCATGTTTTTAAAGGATCATACATTATAGAATCAATAATGTCCATCCTATAATAAGTGTCACTAAAGACATGCCATTTTAAGGCCTTGAAAATGTTGAACTCCTTCTGATTTCCCACCCTCATTGTTAACCTACCATTGGGCTTATCAACCAGTGCCCCTCTAGTAGCCATAAATGGCTTCTCCAAGATGATGGGAACCTCAGTGTCATTCTTTATGTCCATTATCAAAAAATTTACATGAAAAATTAATTTTCTTACTTTAACAAATATATCTTCTACTACTCCAATTGGGTACCTAAGAGACCTATTAGCTAGTTGGAGTGATGCAATTATAGGATTGAACTCTCTTATTCCAAACTTCTTGAAAAGAACCGAAAGCGCCAGTTTAATACTTGCAATTATATCACATAAAGAATTTATAAATAATAGAAGCACCAAAATGACATAGAATAATAAGACTCCCAGGATCCTTTAACTTTGGAGGTAGTTTGTTTTATAAATATGTATCATATTTTTTAATTAAAGATACCACAACATACTCCTCAAGTTTGGCTTTGTTGGAGATGATTTCTTTCAGAAAATTTGTATAGGATTGCAATTGAGCTAATACTTCAACAAATGGGATGTTGATGTGCAACTTCTTAAAATATCTAGGAATTTGTTCAAGTTTTGAGGGTATGGAGTGGGTGACAGAGGGTTGTTGCTTCTACTTCAAAATAGTGCTAAATATAGATGATACTGTCATTGGTTTCATTACTGTTCACTAAGTATAGCCTTTAATTTCCACCTCCTTGTCTTTTTCCCTAGGATTGTCTAACTTTTGCAATTCCTTTTCTTTAATGGCTGCAACATCAAGTGTTTTTTCACTCCTCAATATGAGGGCTAACACCCTCTTTTTGAATTTACCTCTGCATTATTAGGAAGCTTGCCTTGACCTTTCACTCACCATTTAGGTTGAATGTTTCATTTGAAGCTCTAAATTGTGAATAGAAGCAAAATTTGATTGAAACACCTTATTAAGTCAGCCCATATGACACTTAAGTTTCCCTAAGTTATCCAACTTTGTATCGATGGAAGACATATATTTCTTGAGCATCTTTGCCATCCATTTGTCCCGTAAAGATGCTAACAGTTGAAATAGGGGTCTTTGTTATAATAACCTAGGTGATCCCATAGGTCTGCCTACTCTAGCTCTTTGCTCCTTTTCAGAGAAATTTAAGTGGCTTCTCTACCTAAGATTGTAAGTATTAGAAAAAAATATCATTATTGATGACTAGTTTTCTCCCATAGGCAACCATGTAGTTTGCATCTTCATAGTAATTTGAGGTAGGCTCTATATTTATAAATGCGTGGAAAAGGATGTCCATATATACTACACATATATTATGCCTCCCTATCACCTATATTTTGATTCATCATCTTCGTCTATTTAGAAATATTCTCTAGTTAAAATGTGAAGTTTACTGACCCATGGACCTCATAAAGAGAAGCTTTTGATTTCCCTTTTACAACCTTAGTTGAAAATTTCGTGGCTAAGGTTTTAATGATATCTTTGACTTCCTCATCAATTTTCATAGAGATAGTTCCTCCTGCAATAGTATCAATTAAGGTCTGATATGTGAGAGTATGACTTTTAAATAAAAATTATCAATTGTAATGAATATTAATAATGTAGATATTGGCTAAGCAAAGCTCCATAACTCTCTTAAGCTTTATGGAATGCTCATCCCTCATTTTACGCAAAACTTTGAATTTTGCATCCTTAGCTTAGTGGTCTTATATGAAGGAAAGAAACACATACATGGTCCCAATACTTATATGAGTCCATATCAATTAAAAGAAACAAGGTCATTGGTCATCTCTAGCGTAACAGGGAAAACATATCATTCGCAACTCATCTTCAGTAAGATCATTACAAGGAAGTCTCTAGATAATAAAATAAAATTCTTTAATGAAAGTGATTATATCTTCCCCAAGTAATCCATTAAAAATAAGCAATAAGGGAAGATGGACTTGTTTGAGCTCGTAATTCCTTTTCCTCTAACTCAACCTAGTTTATGAAAGATTAATAATAATGACAAGTATCTCAATGTCCCTTATACAAATTCTAGGTGGCTGTTGTTCCCCAACACCAACAATGACATTATTGTTGCCACCATCATTGTTAATGTTTCCAATATGGTTCTAAGTTGTGACCTTCTCTCCTCTTCTTCTTCTTCTATAATTTTGTCTACAAGTTCGCTTGATTTTAGGGTCAATAGGAAGTAAATCGTCTATGTTTGCACTTCTGAATCTTCTATCTCTTATCAATTGCCTGAAATCAATGAAGGAAGATAATATTGAAAGAAAGATAAAATTAACAAAATAGTAATTAAAATATTCCTTGACAACAACGCTAAAAACTTGATCACTTTTATTTGCAAGTGTATATAATCAAATTTATTAAGCTTAAATATAGAGTATTCCAAGTAACCTATCATTCTATGAAAACTAATTAACTACTAAGTTTGTCAATCATAGCAAAGCAATAAAATTAAATCAAACAAGATTTAATTAAAGGTAATTAAATTACTTAACTAACTAAAGTAAGGTGATTAACTATCAAGAAAAATTTACATGATAAAATGCTAGGGTTTTAGGGTTCACTTATAAGGAATTCCAATTATTAAGAAAAATTATTTATAAGTGTTGAAATGCTATTAACCTAAGATATCTATGCTCTCTCTCTCAGTTACACATGTATATCTAATTAAGTAATTCCCACCTCTCAATGCACGATTAACCTAATCAAATTCATTTAGAGTAGTTAATATATTAGTTACTACAATAGTCTAAGATATCCCTATCTTTAAATCTAAAATGTTTATTTTCCTAGTGTATGAATTATAATTCTCCTTTTAGTCCTTCATACAATCTGTAAGACTAAATTCATGATGGTCAGGCATAAATTCAAGAATCAAGATTAAAGAGAACAAATTCAATCCAAGTAATAACTAATCATGTATTAATAGTTGAGATATCCCACATAAGTTGCATCTTTAACCTTAACGAGAGATTTAGTTCATACTAGAATGAAAACCAACAATAAACAAGGAACAAAACAAAACACAAGAGCTCATTCTCGTGAATTTACAAATGTTGAATTTCATAATTAAACCTTAATGGAATCTCCTTCTTTCTCCAAAGTTCCTACTATCTTGTTCTAAGACGCTCTAATTTAGCTCCTTTTTCTCTCCCTTTTGACTTATGACCCTCTTTATCCTTTTTGTACCACAAACCCCAAAATTTGTGTAGAAGATACTGCTAACATGGGTTTAGTAGGGGATAATGTTAGTGTTGTGTTGCTTAACATCTCTTTCTAAAATTTTTGTAACAAATCACTATAATATGGATCCAAAACATAGGTAGGCCTTGCCAGTGTTTAGCCCATATTGCATTAGTAACACCGTAAATCATATGTTCAAAGGTTCATCTTCAAAATACGAGTCTTGAAGGTATGAATATAGACACACATATGTGCAACGTTGAAGAACACAAGTACCTATTTAAGGTGTGTTTGATCATATGGAAAACTCTCTAAGAAACATAACACACTAGGGTGAAACAAGGGTGGGACGCTATACTGTGTTATTGTTCTGTTTAAGAAAATGGGTCCATGTTAATGTCATGTTCTTCCAAAATTATGTCAAAACTTCTCCAAATTAGCTCTAACTTGCTCGAGTTCAATTTTTTCTACATTTGAGAGATAGAACAAAACCTAAAATCAAAATATAACGAAAATTAAATACCAAATCCTATAAGAGCCATCAAAATAAAAATAAAATATTATTAAAAGCATGCCAAAAACATAGTGTAACTAGCACTTATCACTTTATAATCTCACTAACACCATCATACATAGTAGTATGCATAATGTTTAAGAGCTCATTTTTCTCATTCTTGGAGAAAATCTTACATTTATTGTCGATGACTTCAAAAAATTCCTTAGCACTCTCAATATTTGGGATGCTATCATATATAAACTCCTCTAGTTGATAACTCATGATCATCATAATCGATTTGAGTACCCCTAATCATTATAAAACTTTTATCATTAGCAAAACTGTCAATAATAGGTTTAGTAAGAAAGTCATCTCTCAAGACCAGGTCCAATTTTAAGATCGTTGAATTTATTATGAGAGAGTCAACTTATTATTTGTGATTAGTCTTATTAAACTTCAAGATGACAGAGAATTAAGGATTGCTCAAAGCTGAAGAAAAATCATAAAAGCAATAATAATACACATATAATACAAGATCATGTTATTCACTCTTTCTTCAACATCTTATAAAAGTGGTGGTTGAATGTTAGAGTCCAATGAGCATAAAAAATGGACTCATTCACATGTAAAAGCAATATATTAAATGTCACAATCAAATGTGTCATTCAATTTAGGATATTAACATTGTGTTGATTCATAATATTTGATGGATTCTTTTTATCAATTTAAGCATCCCACCAAACAATGAACTTATAGATATGATAGTTTCATTGCTCATATGAATCTTAGCAGAAAATTTGATTATTATTGGAAGAAAATAAGATCAATAAAAACATTATAAAGCCTAGACTTATGAAATGTAAGTTCATAAGCACACAATATTCAATTATATCCAAAGTATGATAAAAAAAAATTAACATTATCAAAATTCTATATTAAACAAATGACAAATAGTCAAAAAAGACATGTAAAGTTATCTAAAATATATCAAACTTATCATGTGAATAAATAAAATATTCAACTTAGGAAAATTGTAATAAATAAAGCATACCAAGACACTCGTTTCAAAATAATAACAATTGACAATTTTTTTCTTTGATTAACAAAAACTATAAATAAAAATCTGATATAATATTTGTAACTTTGGTGGTTTGTGCAATTTCCTTTTGTTTTAAAATCACTAAGGTGTCGCTGCAACCATAGCTACCATGACACACTACGGTTGAGAACATTTCCTGTATATTTTACAATTCCATGTTTTTCATTTGGATTTCCTAAGAAGTTTTCAAATGAAGCTCATCATGAGGTCCACCTGAACGTCTTAGAACTGCTTACATATCGATCATTATATCTTCTGCAGAAGCGTTTGTTGGCTGTTCACTTGAGGGGAGTATTGTCACTAATCGCTCAAAAGAGAAGTCCAGGGTTTACGGCTGTCGATCAATAACCCACCCCATCAGATATACTCCTTAACACGTTGCCTAAAAATCCTGCGGCTGCAGCAATTCTTAACTGGGCTCTCTCGGTCTCTGAGAGAGGTGATTGGTTGGAGTTGTGGAATTCAAAAGTGTTACCGATAGATCTTTTTAAATGTGGCGTTTTCTTCACAGCATTAATTGCGCCGGTTTCTAAGGGAGAAAGGGGTGGGTGGGAAGTGGAACCATCAACACAAGTGGATCTTTAAATGTGGCGGTTTCTTCACAGCATTAATTGCGCCGGTTTCTAAGGGAGAAAGGATTGGGAAGTGGAACCATCAAAAGAAGTGGTGTTTTCTTAAATGACCGCAATTTACTTGGATGCTCTTTCCAGATTCAAACTTTTTCGTTTTTGCTTTCTCCCTTTTCCAGCAAAAGAGCGATACCAATCGAGTGAAAAACGAAAAGAAACGTTGCCCTTGTCTTTGGTGCTTGTTCCCATTCCTACTTCTCCTTAACTAATATTTGGCACCATAAGCCCATGACAACACCAATGTGCAAATTTTCCATTTCTACATCACCAAATTTACCGATCTTCTGCAATATTTTTTGGCCTTTTCATCTCCTCAGTATTGAAATTATTCGAGGCAAGCAACTGTAAACAAGGACTATTGGTGTGCGAAGGCAATGGTAACAGATTGGGAAAGTAATAATATCATAAAGAATATAACAATAATCAGAAGATGAAACAGGAAGTGGTACTCTTGAAATCCAAATGCCATTCCAATCACAAATCCTAAACCATACAGAGTATCAACCTATAAATGAACTCTCCTAGAAAGATTAAAAGGAAAAAAGCAACAGATGGATTGGAGTGAAGGGGGCGAAGTCACTGCCAAGAACTATATCTAATCTAAAATTGAGGTTCTTTGTTGAAAGCAATGGGGGAAAAAGGAAAAAGAATGAACAGGTGCTCCTACAGACGCCAATCAAAACATGCAGAATATGCAGTCATTCACGTGAAGGCATGGAGGGAAGGAAGAAGCCATATTAACAGATCCATGGCTAACTCTCACTTAAGCCTCTTCTATCCGTTCTCTCTACCTATATAAGGAAAGAAAATCATTCCAACTTCAATCAAATCTGGAGACAAAATATGAGCTTCAAAGATCCTGCTACAGCTTAATTCTTAGATCTATAACCAATTTACCTGCTCTTAGAATTGCCAAGTGTGAGCTCAAGATCATCCGATACACATTCTTCATGTATTATTTCTCCTTCCCATGGTTTTACTACGCCTGTTGCATTACAACCAAATGCAAACTCAGCTGCAATACTATCTGCCATTGGAACATCAGCAGTCTGATCAATCCCAGCAGGAACTGCAGGAGAACATGTCCCACTTTGCCCTGGAGTCCACATGCGTGACCCTGCACCTGACAATGCATCCTCTCGAAAGCCAAACGGGTTTCGAGAGACAAGGCTAAATGTTGGTGACGATGGTCCACTTTGAGGAATCTGGATACCAGCAAACCATCCTGAATCTGGCAGGACCTGACGTCCAGGACTTGGTGGAGTAGAGGAGGGCATTGACGAAGGCAAGAAAGAATTATTCTGTCCCAGCCACGATGGGGTAGCAGCTGGTTCATCCCAGTCATTTTTAGTACGGGGAGTTCGGGAAGTTGGAGAGCTCAAGGGAGGGGTGACCGGAGCGCTTATGGAACCACTGTGAATATAAATATGATGCGGGTGCTTAGATGAGGCTGATGAAGAACTAGATGAGAGCGTTTTCAACCAGGGGATAAGGGAATTGGCATCAGCATTGCAACTGGCATTGGCAACATAACGAGATGATACAGGACTAGGAAAAGAAGATGAAGCAGGACTTGGGTTATAGGACGCACAGGGACTAGGTTGATATGATGAACATGTACTAGCCGATGTAGACCCTCCGACAATGTCCATACGTTCCACAGGCTTGCATCCCTATAGAAATGCAAACAAATTAAGGGGCGAGGAAAATCATTCACAATTGTATATGTTTACTAGGCAGATATTCTGGTACATGACATAATGCAGAAAACAAAATGAAAAAAGCAACAGTTTGCATCACAAGTATGTTTCTGGCCAGTTTGAAGATCATGGTTACTTCACATCTTACAATCACTTGAATAATACTTCAAGGCCCTCAATCTCTAAAGCTCAAATTCATGTACATCATTTCAATTTCTCATGAAAGATTCTGTAACAACATTCAGCATTTAGGAGCTAGAGTTGTAATAAGAAAAACAACTCTATCCTTCAAGCTAGTCGAACTTAAAGAGTTGACTATCATCCTGATCACAATCAAAAGATTTGAAGGAGATTTTTCAGAGTGCATGACTGCCACTGTGGCAATTAACATAAAATTTCCAACATGGAAGCATTACCCAGTAATCTCTTAACTCCTCAGTGCAATTAAGAAATGAGTTATATCTTCATGTATAAACGCCTCTATTTGCAGAATCAACAATCTGTCTCTCTAGAATTCCTAGAGATAGTAGCCCACGTGATAACTCAAGTAGCCTCAAGGCTTGAGCTCAGGGGTTTAATTCCATTCCTTCCTGTGTCCTAAGCCATGGCCTCTCCAACCACTGATAATGCATCAGTTCCATCTAACTTCATCACCACATTTATCAGTTGATTCAAACCAAGGAAAAATTAAAAGAGATCAGAAAAGATGTCTATATCTAAGGTTTAAAATAATTTTTCATGCGCAAATGGCAAGCTCCGAAACTTGGAACCAGTCTGATAGCAAAGAAGTCAGACTAGATGAGTAAGAAATGGGGATTGAAAGGTTTGGTAATAGGAAGCCTAGTTCACATGACAAATTGTTATCTGGTGAAATGCCATGGGCAGCAATTGTGTCCACTATAAACGTGTCCACTTGTATTTATTTGATCTTGTCTTAGAAGATGAACAACACGTTATCAAAGTTTTGCCAAAATTTGCATTTTCAGACATTTTGATAATAGTTGATTCCTACCCAGATCTCATTCCAAGTTTGGTAGGACTCCTGCCCACCTCTCATAAGACGAATATCATTAATAGCTAAGATACCAAAATTCCCTGCTTTACCAAGCAATAAGTAGGAATCTTCCGCCACAAAGGCTTGAAAACAAGTGGAGAAGAGAAGACCGAAGGGCACTAGAGTAATTGCGACCCGACAAAAACTTTGTTAAAGACAAATTAATGTCAAAAGATGAAGTTATCAGTGTACTGCACCCACGACACGCCATCTTCCCCCCACATGTTCCCATTACAATAATCAAACACACAGACACCCCCTAACCACTCTTATGTCTTAACACGCTTTATACCCTTAAAATATTCCTAAACTAAACATTCCACGAAAAGGGAATCCAAGGATTTGATATCTCCCTTCCCCATTCAAAACCCAGAAAAAGAAAAAAGGAAAAAGAAGGAAAAATGAAGACGGTCCTTTTCAACCTTCCAACACCAAACATTAATTAAGCAACAAATTAAGTCTAGGTCAACACCGAATACCCAGTAAACCAAGTCGTCTCACGCAAGAGTGAAACATGAAATGCCCCAAATGACCTTCGAGTTAAAATGAAAACGAACTAAAGAGACAGATTGGGGTTCACGAGAAAATGCAAAATTAGACAATCAGTTGCATTAAAAATCAAAGACAATTGAATGATGAAAACGCCCTCGGATCAAACGGAATCTCGACGGGTCATATTGTTCACAGGGGAAGGACAATTTGGTGCAGATTCTGCAGAACATGCTGACCAGGTTTACTCTGCTCTTTCTCGGAGTCCCCTGTCCACCATGTTCCTGCTAATAGATCGAAGCATACCGAATCTTTTGATCCCATGCTTCCGTGCATTTTAAAAGTAAAAGATCACAAATAGGGAAAAAGTAGATTATACTAAGACAATCTCAACTCTCCATCACGACTCTCGCTATTATTCTCTCATACAACCAGTGCACGTTAGCACACAATTAAAAATAAGACAAAATCAGGTGCGGCTCCAACTCTTGGACCAATCAGATATAGATCTAATTAAAAACCGATAACCAAAAACCACCGGCGCAAGTTATCGTCGTACAAAATAAAGATCTAAAGTGCACATTATGCTCCATCAACATACAACTCCTTGCACAAGTAAAATCAAGAGTAGCCACAAGTTGTTGTTTAAGAGTTACCTTTCTATAGGTGGTCCCATCTTCTTCAACGGTCCAACCAGCTTCGCTGCAAAGGGCTTTGAGGACTTCATTATTATCGCAGTGCTTGGGGAGCTTGTAGTTACCATAAATTCTTAGTCCGGCGAAGATTTTTGCGGCGATCGCTCTCCTCCTCCTTTCTCTTTTCTTGTTGTTCTCCCTCTCCTTCCATGTCGGCATTCTTGTCCCAGACGTCATTTTTACTCTCAGCTATCTCTGCTCTCGAAGAACTGTTGCTTTCGCAATGATGTTTTCGCCGGAAATTTTCTTGGGGAACAAACGGAGTGAACCTGGTGAAATTTTAAAATTGGCGGTTTTTCTTTTCTGGTGTGTTTCGTCGGGTTTAGGGAGGAGAGAACTCTCACTAGCTAGAGCGGGGTGAGTTGGAGAAGGTGAGATAAATACAAGCAGGTAAGGAAAAAGACCTTAGGAGAACATGTTATTACGGAAATGGCACAAAAGAAAAGGCTGTATTCCGAGATCACGGCGCTGGCAGTCTGGCACGTGTTCAGGCTTTTTATAAAAGGAAAAAGGAGAGGGGGTCCCTCCCAACTTGGCAACGGAAAACGACGTCGTGCCAGTATTGTCATTGTAACATGGGAATTTTAATAATACTATTGTAAGGGCGGTTTGATTCGGTTCGGTTTGGCTTTGCACATTTGTATTTGACTTTGACCAATTTACGGATCCAATTAGTTGCCAGCGATTCTTTATTTTATTTTTTGCTGCTACTTACTATATATTTACCAAAATAATTTGATAATTGAATTTCTCTTAGTATTTACGGAGGCTAATTAATATGTGAATTAAGGACAAAATGATTTTATCGAACAGAAATTAAGAATATGAATGAAAATGTCACTACAAGAAAGTTGTCAATTAGCGACGGACTTATACCGACGGAACGTCAAGCGTATGTGAATTGCGATGGTATTACAAATTCCGTCGGTATATGGCATGTAAATTGCGACGGTCATAATAACCGTTGCTAAAGTTGGCGGGAAAGTTTCGCGGAAAATTTTAGCGACGGAAATATACCGATGCATCTAATTCTGTCTGTAAATAGGGATGGAATTAAAAACCGGTCGGTAATCGTGACGGGGAAATATTATTCTTCAACGGAATAATTCTGTCAGTAAAGTGTAAAAAACCGTCGGTAAATTAGGTTCAGAATCTTAATGCTACGACGGAATTTTTAATAATACTGACGGTTTTGTTCCATCGGAAAAATTAAGATAAATGCCCTTCAGCCGCCCCCGTCTCTCTCCTCGCGCGCCCGCAGCTTCGCTTTCTCTCCTCTCCTCCGACGATTCTCCACCTCCGTTGGCCTCCGACCACCTTCTGCGTCTCCGGCGACCACAACCCCGTCTTCTCCGGCGAGTACTAGGCAAGGTCGTCT
>JAOQMQ010000002.1:17880867-17895252 GCA_027563845.1 Erythroxylum subrotundum
GACGGAAGCTGTAAAAACTTTCCGTCGCTAAATAACAACAACGGACTATATTCCGTCGGTACACCGTCGATAATTTCTGACGGACCTATTTCTGTTGTAAACGGTTAGCGACAGCCTTGTTAACGACGGTTACGTCCCTCGTCGCATTCCGTCGGTATTGTAGTGTACCGACGGAAATATCATGTTTACCAACGGTATATTCTGTCGGCAAAGATGATTTCTGTTGTAGTGTGTAAAAGAGATGATATTTAAAAAGGAAGATTGCTACTCTTTATTAATTGAGATTTATACAATTCAAAGAAAACAAAATATATACTAATTTTTTATAAAATAACAAGGTAAGTCATAAAATTTATACAATTCAAAGATAATTGGATCGTGTCTCATGAGAACTTTCCCCTCTAAGTATCCTTAAAGAAATACATTATTGATATTTAATTGATACACGATCCAATTATTTTCAAGAGTTAACCAGAGTATTAATTGGACTATAATAGGTTTGACTATAAGGTTGAATGTCAATACCAAGTCTCTATGTAAATCATTTTACAAAGAGACGTGCCTTGTGCTTGTCAATATCTTATACTTGATTCAAGATAGCCACTTACATTTAACGACATTATGAGATTTCTATTTTGAGTACTAATTCCCATATTTGGTTCTTCAAAAATGCATTTTTATATTTTTATGCTTGTTTATGAGTAAATGGTATGGAGTGTGGAGACAAAAAATAAATTTTAGTTTATGAATGTTGTTTAGGAATAAGTTGTGATGCGAGATTGAGTTAGTTGGCTTGGAAAGAGGGTTGGTTAGTTATCAAGTGGAATGGGGGCGGTTGATGTCTGTGTGTTTGGAACAGATGGAATGTCCAATATATTATACTATTATATGAAGTGGTAATAAAATAAGTGTTACTTGAACAGATGACATTGTTAAGCTGGCAAAGTGAGATTAGACTTGCTGATTGAGCTACATAGATGGAGTAGTCACAAATTTTTTTATGAAAACAAGTGGAGGAGTAGGACTTTTTTTTGGTTAAAAAGTTGAATATATTATAACTGATCAAAAGGGTTACAAAGCCTTACAATGAAAACTAAACCTATTGACTAGCTTAGACAAATGTATAAGCAAGCTGAAAACTAGATTGCAACATTGTGTTTAGTGTTCAATTGGAGTGGCCCTTGTGTTTACTCATAATTCTAGCTCTCTACTTTTGGTTAAGGAAATCATCAGTGCATCCTCCTTAGTTGTTTACTCAACTTTCAAGATTTTAGCATTCCTTTGTTTCCATATGGCATATATACAAATTCCTACGGAGTTAACTGCCTACAGTTTAATGTTCTTGGTAAAATAGTTGTCTCCTTATAGTCATTCTAATATATCTTGAAAGTAGAGGAATCTTTGATCTAGAGCTAGGAAAACATGTACTCTTTCTTAAATCCAACTAAACATTCAAAGAATAAATATGATATGGATTTAGTTTGAACTTTGTAGAATACATAAGTTCCCTGAATATTGAGGAAACTCAATCTGTTTTCTATTGCAAGTTCATTCCTCAAGCATAAACATAGCATAAAGGATACCTTGGGGGACTGATGTTTGTTCAACACTAGTTTATCCTATCTCACTTCTCCTTCCTTCCTCCTTAGGAATTCTCTACAATAGTTGTTGGAGAAATTGTCACTTAAGTGATCTTTCCAGCATCTATCTTCAGTTTATTGGTGAGGATTGTAATCTGGTAAAATTGAGGTTATCTCCTGTGGATGGTTTACCAATGGTTCCCTACTATCCATTCCTAAACTTTTACATTCATTTGAAATCTTCTTTTACAAAGAACTCTTAAGTTGGATAAAAAAAGTGGTTTTTTAAAAGCCAATTATCGTAGAAGATTGAAGCTCTTTCTCATTGCCTATTATGCATATTATCAGGCCAGAGTGTCCCTCATCCTACAAATCTGAGACATAAAATCAGAGTGATTTTAGCACTCTTAGAGCTCCAATAAACTTTTACCTTTTAACACATATGTGTGTACCTATTTAAACCATAAGGTGTTTTCCCTATTGATTATCATCTATAGTTTTTAGCTATTTGTAATTGGTCATTGGTTTTTATAGCTTGGATGCCTACCCCTCCTTCATTGTAAGGCAGAAACATATTTTGCCATTTAACATTAGCTATCATGTTCCTCTATGTTCTTCCACTCTATAAGAACTTCCTTATCATTTTTTTATAGACTTGGTTACTCCGTTAGAAAGCAACATATAAGTTGACCAGTAAATGTGTAGAGAACTTAGGACTGATTTGATCAATGTTAACTTTCGTCCATATGATAAATCTGTATTGCTCTAATAGTTCAGCCTTTTTTTGTATCTTGTCTATCTTGGGCTGACATTCCTTGAATCTTAGCTTTCTGTTAGAGCTAGGGAGACCAATATATTTAATTATTAGGGTGGATACTGTGAATAATGTGATATTTGAGAGCTTGCTTGCTTCTTCCTTAGCACTCATAGATATAATTAGCTGGGTTTTCCCTCATTGTTCATGAGCCCTGAGTTATTGAATGTGTTAAGAGTGTTGGTTATGATGTTGACTGTTTGAACATTGGCTTTGAAAAATATTAGAAGGTCATCCACCAACTTTACTCTTCTACATTTGCTATGGTATGTGAAGTTAGAGCTTCTGCTAATATTGGACTTGAGCAACTTGGAGAATGCTTCTATATGTACGATGAAAATGTAGGGGGAGAGTGGATCACCTTGCTTTAGCCCTTTCCTTCATTGAAATACTTTGTTGGTTCTCCATTCATCAGGATACTAAATGAAATTGAGGTTATACATTCCTCATTCTAATTTGATGATTTTACAGGGAAGTCAAATGTTTTTAATAGGTGTAAAATGAAAGTCCAATTGACACTATCAAAAGCCTTGTTGAAATCAATCTTAAAATCACAATATTTTAGGGCTCTCCTTTTACCATGGCTCTTGAACAACTTTTGGGTCATCAGAATGTTATCTCCAATACTCCTCCCTTCCATAAAGGCATTCTAGGAATGGAAAGCTAGCTTAAGACTTGTTGTAAGAACTCTAGAAATGGTTTTATAAATGAAATTACAGTATAAAACGGGTCTATAATCCTTAAGATAGTTGGGGTTGTTGGGTTTATGCACTAGACATATATGAGTCTTATTAATTTCTTTCAACAATTTACCATTGGCAAATAATTCTTTAACTGCTTTGATAATTGTATGCTTGGTAGAGCTCCAAGTTTTATGGAAGAAGAATCCATTAAATCCATCTAGCCCTAGAACCTTCATGGAATGAAGCTTAAAATCTTTCCGCTCAATTTTTTAAGTAGTTATAGATTTTCATAAGCTATCTTTCATCTCATTTATGAAGGAGTTATGTATGAAGGAGCTTAAAATAGATGTTGAAGAGCTGGTGGCCTACTAAGTTCCAAGGATATTCTTGAAGTATCCATAAGCCTCCTCCTTTAATTCACTTTAAGAGATAATTAGTTCCCTATCCAACCTTATTAGCTTAGAACTAAAGTTTGCCTACGTCCTAGCCTTGATGGTTGTTAAGATATTTGGTGTTTTTTTTCACCCTCTATGTTCCACTTCAATCTTACTCTTTGCCTTAGTATGGAGTTGTGAATAGATACTGCCCTTTTGTATTTATGCATTGTAATTCTCTCTTTCTCCTTTAGATGAGCATTTGAGGGATTTAGATATAAGGTATTATGTATTTGTAGAAGCATAGATTTAACACTTCCAACCATTTCAGAGGTATTCCTCTCATTCTTGATAAGTTCTAATATGTTAACTAATTGATATTGTTTGCTGCCTTTAATCCCCTCTTGAAGACTTTTGTTAATGGCTTCGTTGAATCCCTCTTCTTTCATAAGAAAGTTATTAAAATTGAAGGGATAGTTCTTCTTGCCTCCTTTATCCATTTGTTGACTAATAATTAGTAAATGATCTAAGGTTCTAAAGGCTTCGAAGGCAGTTTACTCTATAGGAACTTATCTAGCCATTCACTATTCACCGTTGCACAATCTAGCTTTTTCCTCAACATATATTGGGAATTTTGGTTATTGCACTAGGTAAAGTATCTTCCTTCCATCTTTACATATGTTACTTCAATATGTTATGCACAATCACTTAAATCAGTGGTGTAGGAGTTTGATCCAAAATTACCTTCTACTTCATTTCTGAATAATACATTGTTAAAGTCCTCAAGGATTTTGTAATGAACTTAAAGGTTGATTTGGGATATTATCTCAAGTTTAATTAGAAACATAAAATATTTTTAAACATAAATTAGTTTTCAAAAAATAAAACATCACTCGGAAGAAATTGTTTTGATGAAAAGTGTTGAAACACAACCGTTGTGATATGTTTAAGAGACCAATATGTATATATATGGTTTAAACCTTAGTTCTAATTTAATGGTAGTATATGGGTAAAGCCATGGGTAACAAATATAAACAAAGAAAGGTTCTCATAAAATTATAATGTTGGGTTTCACTAAATAATATTTAATAAGGAGATTTATTTTGCAAATTTGGAATTGGTAGTTTCTTTATGAGATAAACTGCTTGTTGACAAGCAAAAGTCCAAAAGTTGGGTGTAAAAGAGTTATAGTTATTTTTTATAATTTGTATGTATTTGTGTGTAGCCATGGCAGTCTGGCTACCTTTTGAGGTGTATATATAGGAGAAACAAGGTGTGCAATCCAGGGCCATTCCTAACGTTTTATAAGCCCAAGACAAAGTAAAAAGAAGGGTCCAATGAATCAATAATATGAAAATATGTATCGTCTAATGAAAACACAAGATTTAATTCCCGTATAGGCTTTTTTAATTAAATTGTTTCTTATTTTATTGTCAAGATTATGCCAATTTTTAGGATGATAAATATTCAATAGAGGGATTGGGTGCTCATCTACCCTTAAATTTTCTAAATTAGATGCATTTGATACATGTTTATATTTACTCAAATTGCTAAAATTCCCATGACTATGAATCTCATCACTTAAATTTTCATTAGGATATCCAAAACTATCTTTACATAATTTCTTATAATTCTCAGTAGAAAAGCCACTCTTTTAACAAATTCATTGATACTCCTTTTTAGGATACTAACTATTCTACTCTCTTTTTTGTTCACTTCTAAACAAATTCTTTTTAGAAAAAATCATATAAAATACTCGTAACATAATTAAACTAGAAAAAGGAACAAAAGCATATGTATAAAACTGAAAAAAGCAAGTAGGCGCAATAGAACAACAATAACTCGATCATTTATCACAAAGATATATCAATGTTATTATATATCTACAACAAAGAAAAAACAAAGAGTCAAATTTAATATCCTATATTAAAAATGAAGAAAAACAAAGAGTAAACTGTTATGATAAAAACTATCACACTCAAAATTTATTTTTGATTTTTCAAGTAATTCGAAAACATAAAAAACTAACAATGATCCACTTTTCACTAAAGAGAATATAGATTAACAAGGATATCCTTATTATAGAAATATTGAAACCACATTTCACCAATAATTTACAAAATTAAATTTATATGTACAAAATTAGTCGAACCTATAAATTAGAAAATGCTAATTATGATTGATAAATGAAAGAGAAATAAATTGAAATTAAAGAAGGAAATAAGAGATAAAATCTATTAACTATGATATATATGAACCCTTTGAAAAAAACTATGAAATATGTGAAATGAAAGACAAAAATTACTTGAATAAACTTCAATTCGAATTGAAATTATACCTAGAATTGTAATTGACAAATATCATATATAATCAAATTGACATATTTCAATTTATCTGCATAAAATGCAATTGAAATAGGAAATAAAAGAAAGATGCATTAAACTGAAAATGTAATTTAAGTTTCAATTCAAAAATAGAAGATTCAACCTAGAGTGAAAAAATTTTATACTCTCAAACAAATTTCAAATTTTTACCCAATCTTCAGATAAAAAAAGTTATTGAGAAAATCTAAAGTTCAAAGCAGATAAAAAGAAAAAAAAACAGAGACTTAAAAGAATAAATGAGATGCATTTCTTACCTAGATGGGCAAAATTCTTAAATTTAAAGCCTTCTCTTACTAAATTTTACTTAGAAAAATATGAATCTTGTCATTTAGCAAGAGCAATTTCATTTCGAAATGCTTACTTTCACCATTATTTTACCTCCCAAAAAGAATTTTTCATATGAATGATGATGGACTAAGTTATTTTTTTTTTAACCAAATTGAGATTGATATTTGCTCCCTAAATAAAAAATTTTCAATCTTAAAAAAGTAACTCGTTTTAGACCTGTTTCGCCTAAAATGGAAAACTCCTATATTATAAAATAACTTGTAATTAGTAGGCCCTAATGAGCATGGGCCCCGGCGAGGGCCCTTCCTGCCTTTGCTTACGACCGACCTTGGTTCAATCTTATTTTTATAGAGACAAAATTTTAAATTTTGAAATACAAGACCACTACTAGTGTAAAGTAAAATAGTTATTGTTTGAAAATAAATTTCAACTAAAGGATGAAATATGAAGAAAATGTCTAAACCTTAATTTTTGTTTTTAATATATAGCCAAATATATTTTGAATATCCATCAATAAAAATTACACAAAGTGATTTTTATCAATATATATTCCAACGTTGACATCACATCATAGATCTTAAATTTCTAATAGTCACGCATATTAATCATGCCAAAAAATTTGTATTATTAATCAAATAAAGATATGCAATGCTTGAAAGCTTTGTGTTCCTTTCGTTCGTAATAAAAGGGTTACAATGTACATGTAAAGGGGTGTAGCCTAAAAAAGATCCAACTTATTAATCAGTTCTAGTCAATTTCTTAGCATGGTAACTTACATGTGTCATAAATGTATTTTACTTTTCAAAATACATTAAATTATTATGACTTTTTCCCTTCTTTGAGGCACATGATTATTTTTGACAAATTATGCATTAGTTTGTCTTGATGGATAATAGTCTCTACTTCCAAAATGCGTGATGTAATTAATCATCAATAAGTGAAGCATTTACTATTATTATTACTGCATGAATCATCATAGAACGTGCTATGTTTAATAGAGGATAATTTTTTCTCAAATACTCCGTTATATTATGAAGTTTTAGGAGGAGTCTATTGTGGGAGAATTTCATGATTTTTTTTCTTAAATAACTCCATTACATCATGAAGTTTTAAGAGGAGCCTATTGTAAAATAATTTCATTCTCTTTTAAGTAACTAAGAAACTTATGGTCAAAGTACTCACCACCTCGTTCAAATCTAATGTCCTAATACTCTTATCAATTTGTTTATCAAACTCAAGTTTGAATTCATTGAACTTTTTAAATGATTTAAACTTTTGTTTCATTAGTATACATAACCATATTTTGAATGATCATTTGTGAATTTAATGAAATATGAGTGATGATGATGATTTATGTGTTTTAAATGTACACATAAAATATAACTGTAGCTAGCATTGATGAGTACGAATTGATCCTACGAGGACTAAAAGTACTAATAATAATTCTTTTCCTATTGTCTAACTGATAATTGAGGTGATATTGATAAATCATATTTAAATTAAATTAAATTAAATTAAGGATAATTCAATACAATAAAATAAACTAAGATGGCAAAAGGGTGAAAAATCAATTAATAAAACAATGATATCTAGAATTTAAATCTCCATAAGACTTCTCATGCAATTATGAATTTACTAATCAATTTAATCTAAAGTCCATTAGATCATGAAATTCCTTAATTATGCCAATACCTTTCATAAGAGAATTAGCTTTTAATCATAAGTTGCTTAATTGAAATCTTTTTCTAATTAAAATCCTATAATTGCATTATCAATTTATGAATTTTACTATTAGGTTTACATTAATCTGGAAGATTTATATTAACCTATCTCTATGTTTATATGCAACTCGTTTTAATTGTACTATATCTATTTATACATTGGATTTCTTAATTATAATTGTATGAAATCACTTGGCTAGTGGATTTGTATGAGTCTTTAAGAGGACAGATTTTGGTTATGATCCTATGCTGTTCATTGCTGCTTTGCTTTGGAATATTTGGAAGCAGCGTTGTAAGGTGGTCTTTTAGCGGGCTAAACCAGACCCCATTTGGTGCATTGAGAAAAGTACTGCTTTGTTGAATAAATGTAGCCCTAAACGACTACAAGTTGGTATGCATATGTTGCAAAATCTGCAGAGCTGTTGGTTCAAGCCGCAAGTGGGTTCATTGAAAATGAATTGTGACGGGGCTTTTAAAGATGGAGATGCAGGTTGGGCAGCTATTATTCGGAATGATGAAGGCATTGTTGTCGATGGTCTAGCATTAGATTGCGTTGCAGAATCTACTCTTGAGGTTGAAGCTCGAGCTGTGTATGAAGGAGTGAAGTTGTTGGAGCATAAAGGCTATCATCATGTACAGATAAAGCTGGATTCTCACATTGTATATACTGAAATTCTTAAGAATTAAGGGTATGGAAAATGGAAAATTCAACCTTACATTTATGATATTTTGTACAGATTACAACATTTACAGGGGATTGACTTTGTGCTCATCAATCGGGAAGCTAACAGAGCAGCTGATTGGTTAGCAAAGCAAGCCCGCAAGAAGATGTGCTTAGGTAATTGAGTTTTAACACCTCCATCTTCTTTGGTTGGTATATTGAGTCGAGACGGATTACCAGCTCCTCCTTCTAATTGAGAGTTGTTATGATATACTAGAGAGGCTACAGAAGTTAGTTCTCATTAGTGTATCGTTTATTCTTTTACTGCTGTATTGTTGAACTTGGTCTTTGTGATTCTTCTTAATAACAATTTCTCTTTTTCGTCCAAAAAAAAAAGTCCTTCATGAGGCAATGCAGCATAAATAATTTCTTTATATTCAGCCTAAAGAAGTAAAGATTCATGAACTAGGGTAAAATTTAGAAATAGAGAGACTTTCTTATTGGAGAGTGGTAAATTCATGCTAAATTTAAAATCGACGTATAGTGTTATGCTTTGTAGTCTTGAAGGTTTAAAGATTTAAGATGATGGCTCAACGAATCCAAAAATTCAAGTCATGACTTAAACATCCCTAACTTCACTTAGCTTGTTCATCTTTATTCTTTTTTTTAGGAATATGATTATTTCCATCGACATATCTTCATAAATCTCCTAATACTAGCCGGTACCATTGGCTTCGATATCGTTCTGTTTTTTGACCAATATCGGCCAGTACGGAACGATATTTAAAACACTAATTTTAAGGGTAATTCTCCGTGCAAATTGGTTGCCCTTACATATATTTTGGTACTTGACATTCATAATTGGGTGGACCTCTATAAATGTCACAACATGCCATAGATGTCTATTGAGCTTTTGAATACATATCACCATACCTCTTATTCCAAGCTTCTAATACTATCATAAATGATGGCATACTATAATCTCCTAGAGAATAATCTCCTCTCCATCCATCCATTTTGTTTGGAAGACATGATAATGAATAATTAAATCCTGAAAATAAACACAAGATCAAAAAAAGAGTTCCAAAGATAAACAAACATTGAAAAATGCGAAAGAAAAATAGTGGTTAGATTAATATAAATCAAGGCTTCCTAATATCTTAGCTCTTGATAATGACGCCAAAAACTTGATTGATATGGATTTTATTTATTTTAACTATAAGCATACGGTGTAATTGTAGCTAGCATTAATGAGTACAAGTCGATCCTATAAGGACTATGAGCATTAGTAATAACTATTCTCCTATGATCTAACTAACAATCAAGCTGATATTAAAAAATCAAATTTAAAATAAAATAAAATAAGTTTAAGACAAGTCAATATAATCAAATAAACTAAGAAGGAGAAAGGACATAAAATCAACCAATACAACAACGACACTTGGAATTTGAATCCCCTAGAACTTCTCATGTGATCATGGTTTTACTAATCAATTTATTCTAAAGTATATTAAAATATGGAAATTCCTCAATTTCGCTAATATCTTTCTTAAGATTATTAATAACTAATCTTAGGTTGATTAACTGAAATATGTTTCTAATTAAAGCTCCTATAATCACATTAATTAATTTATAAATTTAATTATTAGGTTTAACCTTAATTTATAAAATTTAGTTCGTCCTATCTCTAGGTTTGTATGCTACTCCTTTCAATTATACTAGATATACTCATACATTGGATTTCTCAATCTCATTTGCATGAAATCATATATGAATCAACATACCAGGAATATTAATTTAAGAATAATAAAGAACACATTATTAAATCTCAATGAAACTAACGAATAAATGAACTTAAAATAAAGTCACTACAAGGTCCATCTAGGGGTTTATCTAATCTAGATACCAAAGAGAACTTAACTTATACTCAAAGAAAACAAAATATCAAAACTAAAGAAAAAGTTGAAAATCAAGCATGACATGATTGAATTTCTTAAAATCTCTAAAAGCTTCACTCTAGATTGATGAAAATATGCTCTAAAAAGTCTCCTTAGTTGTTTCTAGTCCCATATGCCATTCTAGGCTTTCTACTTATATTTCTCGAGCCTCCTTCTTGCTTTTCTTCTTAATTTTTCCTTTTATAGTTTAAAAATTAGGGTTCTTGGTGGTACAGGGGTATTAAAATTGTCATATTGGTGGCTTATTAATTAAAAATAAAAAAAATCCTCGAATTCATAATGAATATGGGCATCAATATGGGTGCGTTGGTCTCCAACACCAATATGTTAATGGCAGTGTAACTCTCTAAACTTTTAAACCAGTTATTTTCCATGAAACATGTTAACATGTACATGTTGCCATCAACATAGGCATGTTTACATCAATATAGGCGTGTTGGTTCCCATATACTTTTCCAACATCTTTATGACTTAGTCAAATAGCTCCAAATTACCTTAAACTTATCTTAATTTGTTCCCTTTGCTCTAAAAAAGTGAATTACAACCTAAAAACATAATATGAATGAATTAAGTATCAAAAGCAATGAAAACACTCAATTAAACAAGCGTACTGCACTAAATATAGATATAGAAATATGAACAATTAAGCACTTATCGATGAGTATCCACCTTTAGTACAAGTAGACATAGGGTCATATACATTTGAATATATAAACTCTAATAACTCACTTGCAAGCTTTGTCTTTTCATTAAAGAGTAGTTTGATCATCTTTCCTAATACACGTGATTCACAAGTTTCATATGATTTATAATCAAAAGATCAAAATATCCTTCTTATATATAACTTTGTGATTCTAGTTTTCTGGATATGACTTAACCTACAATGTCATAAATATGGTGAATTTTGTTCGTTTAACTTTCTTATCTTGCTATTTATGTTAAAGATTGGCTTTTTAAGATTTAATTTATACAAACCATTTATAAGTGATCCATATTTGTAATAAACATCATCTTTATAAAAATAAAAGTCTTATTCTTAACAATAAAGACAAATTCATTCAAATCTAAAAAAATGCAAATAATGTTTCTAGTAATGACTAGAACATAATAACAATTATCTAATTTTACTATAAGGCCAGAAGGCAAAGTTAATTATAAGTTCCTACAACTAATATAGTAACTCTTACTTGATTGCCAACTCGTAGGTCCACTTTGCTTTTTCTTAACAATCTACTCCTTTTAACATCTATATATTATTACAAATATAAGAATCACACCTAGTATCTAATACCCAAAATGTGGAGCATAAGTAGAAAGATTGTTCTCAATCATAAAAAAATATGAAGAGATTCCTTAAGCTTATCTTTCACGCAAGAAAGATAAAATTTGTAGTCCTCCTCCAATATCCATCAATTCTAAAATGACAACATGTTCCCTTATCATTTTTGTTTTTCTTGACATTAGTTTTTAACTTTGTTACTTTGACAGAAGCCTTGTGTTTCTTATTCTTAAAGCCCTTTTTCTTTCTCTTCAAAGAATCCATAACAAGAACAACACTAGGTTACTTCTTAAGGCATCCCTCTTCAGTCTTAAGCATATACAACATTTTGGGCAATGACAAATCCTTTTGTTTCATACAGAAGGTCATAATAAACTAGGAAAAGCTTAAACTAGGATAATTTAATAAACCTAATGGCATAATTTTTCAATATAGCTAATCATCTTAAGTATATATAGCTTCACTGAAGATCCTTATACTATCTTGCATTGAAATAATGCTTAAGAGAACTGGTATCTTTCCACCTTGATTTGTGCACCAAACAACTTCATAAGAAGCAAAATTATAGTAAGAACATCCATGTTCTTATATTACCTCTAAAGCTCAAAAGACATGCTAGCCAACATCATACACGTAGCTTATTCAACACCATCAATATAATGCTAATATCTCCCTCAAACTTCATCATTTACATCACTTTGGTGGAACAGTAGTGTCAAGAACATATAGTTTCTTTTCTTGCCTATGAACAATTGCTAAGTTACAAAATAAGTCTGAAAAATTAGGTATAGTAAGCTTATTAGGGACATATAGGTACTCATCTTTTCTAACAACTAAAAGACATAAAAGGAGCATATATTATTTTATGCTAAAAAATCAAATAAAAGAAGGAATTTAAAAAATATTTTATTACTCCCACTATTTTATTAAAAATAATATCCTTACAGTCAAATTGAGAATTTATAAAATAATTTCCTAGTAGGCTAGGATCCTATTCAAGCCTTGATGATCTTGAGTTTGCTTAACAAATCAACTAAATTTAAATTAGGTAGAAACATCTTATTAATCACATCTTATGTGGCCCTTAGATTTGTTAGGTGATAATTCTTTGCTAACATATCTCTTATGTATTATTCCTAACTATGCCTCTAAATTCCTATGATCATGAATTTGCTAATTTAAATCATACAAATTTAATTAAGTAGGACCCATTAATTTTAAACAAAACATATTTGAGTTAAAGGAGGCCTTGAGTTTGCTCAAAAAGTCTTATAATAAATAGAACTATAATTTTTTTATTAAACAATGGAAGGTAACCATCACATTCTTATCATATACTTAACATTTAATTGAGAGATTTAAAATTTCAAAAATTTAGGTCTCATTAAATTCACTATAATCTCATTATATTAGTTATTTATAATCTAATCAAATTATAAAAGCAAATCCTTTAAAACCTTTGCTTGTTTTGAATTTTAATTTGGTAAGTAATTTAATTTAATAATTTAACTATTGAAAAACTAAACTAAATTCTAAAAATATTCCTAATAAATTAATTCTTTTGAAAATACTTTTTATATAATTATTAGGAATTTAAATCAATTTAATCTTAATTAAAATAATTTAATTAAAAGGAAGGCCTAAAATATAAAGTCGGAACTATTTGACATGTCCAGTGCACGTAACAAAACTTTTATATGAGACACACTATATAGTGTTGACTAGCACGTGATGTGTACACACTAGAAGTGTTTAACCATCATATGTTGGTCCCCTTTATGGTTAGGGTTTTTAGATTTTGGCTGCCAACCTTTACTTCTATTGTCGACACCTGCTTCTTTTTAGTCATCCATCCCTGCCTGTGCTCCTCCTGGCTACATGTTCATCGTGTAAGGGGCTCCTCGTTAGATTGCCCCTTCCTTCAAGGGTTATCTCCCTTGTTAATGGCAATTAATGCCACTGGCTCTGTCACCTTTGGCAGCAGAGGAGGCAACTTTGTTGTGAAAATCGACCGAATTAGAGCAAGTTTGCAATTAAATAGGACTGAAAAAATAGTAATGAACACACATATTTTACGTAGAAAAATCCCAAATTAGGGTAAAAACTACAGGCAAGGATAGAAAAAATTTACTACTGAGAAAAACTGGAGAATTATAAGGAAAACCTAAACTAAAAAATACACAGAATATTTTATGTCTCTCTTTCTCTTTCTTTTTATCTCTCACCTCATGTCTCTCTTCTTCTGCTTGTTGTGAATTTCTTCATGCTACTCTTGCCTTTTTATAGGTAGGAGTGCCTTTGTCTTTACTAGGCATGTAGCCACAATTGTTGACAATTCTCTCACTTAGGTCCTGTTTGGTTGGATGCTAATTAATGGAATGGAATGTAATAGAATGGAAGGGAATTGAATGATTTATAATGGAATGGAATGTAATATAGTAAAAAGTTGTTTTGGAAGGATGGAAGGGTTCATAATGTAATGTAGTGAAATATTGTTTGGAAGATGGATTGAATGGAATGTAATGTATAATAAATGACTTTTATACCCCTTATATTAAAATGGTTCTTGCAGGAGGTTTATTATTTTATTATTAATTATATAAAAATACTAGTATTAATTATTTAATAAATTTTATTTTATTT
>JAOQMQ010000002.1:17943935-17955940 GCA_027563845.1 Erythroxylum subrotundum
GAAAATTTTGATGGAAAAATACATGCTTTGTGAGTTATAGTGTGAATTTTTGTTAATATGGAAATTAATGTTTCAATGGTTTTGCGTATTGCTGGTTATAAAATTGATACCCACGAGCTTTATAGCTCACCCCCCATTCTCCTCCCCCATACAGGTGATGAATAAGAGATCGAGTAGGGCAAGAGTACGACATCGCTCCAATTTGTCATACTTTTATGTTATGTTAGATTTTTGGAATTCAAGGCTTTAGCCGCATTTCGAGTTTTATTGGTTCCAGGGGCATTTTGTATTTTGGTCCCTGAACCCAACTGATGTATTACGGCTTGAAATGTCATTAAAGCTTTGTTAAAAACTCTTATTTTGTTATTAATGAAATTTGCATGTGGATTTTTGGAGAATTGCTTGAGTTTGTATAAGTTTCCTTGTATTTTGGGTTTGGAATTGATAACAGTTGCATGTAGAGGTTTGAGTTGAGAAATTAAAAGAATATGAGCTCAGGTCTGCTCATCGCCCACTATTACTTCCGATCGAGTTTTCTTATAAATTTCTAATATCTATGTCTTTCCTCCCCACATAAGTTTCATGCTTTTGAGTCCGGTGTTGGGCTCCGGTAACGGGGTCTAACAACAAGTGTCTTGATGAGTATTTAGTTTAGGCATCCTTAGCCATTCTCGTGTATGGTCTATCTCAGCACGTCTATAATACAATCACATTACTCCATGACCTAAGTTAGTAACAATGGGAGCTATTGTATAATAAGTCTCATAGATTTACATATTTTTCATCTTTCTCATTGAAGTTAAGTAACTTCATGCACACTTGAACTTAGAACAACTTAGTTGCACCTTTCATCTTTGGTCTTACATATGAATCTGAGTGACAAGCATCAACAAAGGCTCATCAACACTTGCACAATTTTGTACTTTAGACTTGAGGGTCTAATTGCAACCATGTTTTGGTTGTTTTACTTTTAAAAGTGGGCTAGGATTTTGAAGATGTTAAACAATAATTGGTGTTTGGTAAAAGGGACCACTAAAAACCCAAAGTCAGCCTAAGTGTAGGTTAAACCTATAAGGCCACAGGTGTTCAACTAAGGTCTTGGTTAAGGTCCAAGAAAAGAGATTTTAGATACTTAAACCCTCGACCTTTGATATTAAAAGCCTAAATCTTAAATATTTGTATTCATCTTACAACTTATATAATTTTGATGTAGACTTTTTCATAATTTATTTAATTTATCTCCAAAAAATTTAAAGACTTACTTAAAGGACACTTTTCATTAAATTATTTGTTTATTTTATATGTTCTAATTTATTAATTCTAAAATTGTTTGTTCATATTTGATTATTAATTTGAATAAATATATGTATATTGATTAAAAAAAGAATTACTTTTCATACTCTTATGAGAATTATGCTTTAATGATATGCTTATGTTAATGGATACGATATGCTTATGTTAATGGATACAATTTCAACTTATTATTAAAAAGTGTTGAATACTGCCTTTTATTGAATCAATTTCAAGAAAATGGTTGTAATAATAAGGACTTAATTGTAAGTTAAAATGTAATCATAATAAAGTTGAAACTCAATTCACACCTTATTTCAAAGCTAGATCTCTTCTTGTCGTATCCCTCAAACCATTTTTGAAATTTATCCGTCTCAACTACTGTAGCCGCATAAGTGTCCGACCTCTAATGGTATCTGTAAATAGGTTGAGAGAACTATGTAACTCTTACAGAGAGGGTTAAGTAAGAAGTGCTAGCTTCATTAGAGGTTAAGCCTATTTATAATAGGTTTTGGACATTTTAGTTATTTAATTGAAATTAAATTCTAATTTCAATTAAACTTTAATCATAATTACAAATAATTCTAATTAAATACCAATTATGTCCAACTTAAATTCAATATCTCATATTCATCCTTATTTATTAAATATCTTATATTTAATCATAAAATTTCTTAAACTTTATAATCAAGTTCAACTTGATTAAAATAACTTTGCTCTCTTTAACCCATTCTTTATGTGAGATCCATTAGATACTTAAATATGTTGGCAAAGATTAGATAAATTATAACTCCTTTTAATTTATCTATAATTCTCCAATTAAATAATTTATAATCATAGATCAAGATTGACGTCTAACAACGCGTCATGACCACTCAAATATTTAGAAATCTCAAAGTAGTTTTGACTAACCTTTCCATGAATGATTTTTTGAATAATTCAATCATTTTATTATATAATGTTCTGATTAGCCATAGAGCATGGAAATAATGTCTACTATATTTTGAGCCAATCATATTAGTTCTCTGTTATTAGTTATTGATTCAATTAATGACATTTGTAAACTATTTACAAAATATCATTCTACCTTGGCTAAGGATTTCTCGAATCAATATTAATCAAGAACAACGGAACATTCTCCTTAATTACTTTAGGGTGATGAATCCTATTTTGATCACATAACTATCTCCATATATTTCATGCTACATCTAATCACTACCTATTAAAGACCCATGATTAAATAGACCATAAGTAGTATCAAAATATATCAATCCCCATACAAGATAACTTTTGGTTACCTCAAGTAAAAGGATCACTTATACATTCATCACAATGAGAATTCCATAGACATACAAGTACTGTTCTAAATGGATTTCTCATGTCAGGTCTATTTAGTGAATTTGTTCTCTAACAAACACCCACATTTTTATTTAAATATCTATACACTTTAGCCTATGAGATCGACTACTTCCTTCATAAGGAAAAACATAACGTGTGCTAGTCTTTTTGTGTTTTATTAATGTCCAATCTTAATAAAACAATGACTAAGAACAATTTAGAGATAATACATAAATGTAATATGAATCTCATAATTATAATCTCATTATAATTTCATTTGCATTGTATTATTATCCCATAGACTTTATCATATACATCTAAACATGTACAAGATAAAAAATGCATTTAAATAATTGTCACTAAACTACAATCAATTTGATTGACTATAGGGCATAAACCAACAAAGTGTATATGTTTTCATCATCCATGAGAAGCCATGTTCCCTCGCTCTCTTTGACTCTTAGAACTTAGGAAGCTCCTCTTGTCATTAACTGATGTATTACTTGAGAGAAAGACCTTCTCAAACTTTGGAAGCTCCTCTTGTCATTCTTTTTTTTTTGTTCTTCTTGATGTCCAATTTTTTTCCTTGAAAAATTCTTTATGTATCGTTTCAGCACAAGTTAAACCACTGCTATCAATACTTGCATAATTTGCTATATGGATAGCTTATGGTGCTAACCTTTTCATTGTGATATTGCAATGTTTCTCATATTTAAGCTTTTGGCCGGCCATTATGGCTCGCATTTGGTGCTGAAATCCTTGAACCCTCAGTCAAGTTTGTTCTAAAAGTGCATAGTTATACCCAACTAAGCTTAACTGAAGAGGATACCTTTCCATAACCCAACATTTCTACATGGATAAGTTCCCAACTTAGAGCAAATTTTGAACTCGAGGACAAGGTGTTGTAGTTTAGGAATATGGTTTGAATGAAGAAAATGAGGAATTTTAAATGGAAGTGGGACCAACTTCCATTTAACATTATGTGGGTCCCATTTTAATAAAATTAAAAAAAATCCCTGTTAGAAAAAATGCCACGTTAGCATTTAACTAACGGAGGCCGAACTCCTTGAGTAATTTCGTCCAATTAGAGGTTGTTTTGAACTTCTGCAAATGTTATGGTTCATTTTGAACGTTTTGCAATTGTTAGGGTTCATTTTGAATGTATTGAAACGTTAAGGTCCAACTCAGATTTCAGTGTAAACGTTGGGGGCTGAATTGCTCTTTTGGCTAAATATTTTTCTTTGAGTCTCATGTCGTATATTTAGCCTAAACATATAATATATAGTACTCCCCTCCTACTTTTTTAGCTTAAACATTCGTTATCTAGCCTACACTTTATTTTACAATGACATGTTTTACTTGTCTTATTTTTTGTTTGTGTATTTATTTACTTATTTTATCTTTTATCTTTATTCTTTATCTTTTTCTATATTTATTTGATTACCTTTTTATATTTTAATTATACGTATTTATTTATTTTATTTCTTATTATTATTATTATCCTTATGTCTATTCCTGTTTTTATTTTTTATTTTTAATATGTATCTTTTATTATTCTTTATTTCTGTTTTATTCTATTTTATCCTTTTATATTATATATTATATATTATATATATTATTTTCTTTTATTTTTTAATAGGTTTATCAGAAACAATCTCTCTATTAGTTAGAAGTAAGGCTAACATACCTGTGTACTTCCTTAAACCTTACTTCTTAGTGATACTTCTACTAGGATATTGTTTTTTTTTTTTGTTGAAAATTTACTAGGATATTATGTACTAGGATATTGTTGTTATTGCAATTGGTAGCACAAATTATTAAGTATAGAAATGTAGAATTCTAATCGTTTAAGTCCCACCATATGTAAGCAAGAGATGAAGAAAAACAATACACCTACGAAGAAATTAAAAATTTGTAACTACTTCAATGACCTAAACACTTAAAACAAGTTCAATAATCCTTTGATATAAAAATGGTCTGCTCCTTTTATTTTTTAAAAATTAAATAAGGATAAGAAATTAAAAATATAAGAAACAAATACATGATAAGATAATATTAAGTACGAGAAAGGCATTCCATGACTTCAAACTTTGTCCAAAATCTAAAAACATAGCCATAGAGGGTAGCATTAGCTTTGGAGATTTATCACAACTCTCCAAAGTTCTTACGAATTCTTGTTTTCTTCCTTTGCCCCCTTCTAATTCTATACCATTCATTGAATCTTCTTTTACTTTTTGTTCTATGATTAGGCTTCCATTTGGTACCGTAATTTTTGATTCTCCGGAATGCTATTCTTCAAGTCTGAGATTATACAAGAAATGGAAATCTGAATATGCTGCATTAAAACAAAAGAAAAGATAGCTTTCACATTCACTAATAAAGTACATCACATCCCCATCCACAATAACAAAAAGGAAAATAAAGTGATTCTTCAAATATCTAAGCGTACTTAGACCCACCTGATTCTCTGCAATAGTTTACTTGCAGGGCAATCATGGTTTAGTCACTTTAATCCATTCTCTAGAGATTTAGTTTGTGTCTTTTGCTTTTATATTTTTACAAAAAAGTTGCAAGGATTTCATTAATCCCCATGTTTATTTATATTTTAAAAAAAAAAGTCGATGTGCTTAGCAAGTGTCCCTTTACCATTGGCTATTTCCATCATTCATCAACATACTCTTTATTGCTTTGGTCTCTTTCTCTGCGATTCTCCTTACTTGAAGATTGTCTTTACTATGTTTTCCTGACACCTTACTAGATTGCTTCACTACTTGTGGCTTCCCATTCAAAGTACTTATGTAGAGACATAAATGAATCCATCAACATACTCTTTATTGCTTTTTAACTGGACATCTTCACCGATATTTATTCAGGCAGTGCCTTAATTTCCACTGGATTTATAATTTAAAAAAGGTGCTATATCGACTTTAGAAACTGATTTCCCTCGATCAATAACTTTTTAAGCTCATCTTACCTACGAACTCTATGACTCCTAATTTATTAAAAATTAAAGCAAATGAAAACTAGTCCATTACGTGCAAAAAAGAAAGGTCAGGTGAGCAGACCAGAGGTCGTTGGGTAGGTTTGAATGACAGGTAGCTGAAACACGTGAAGAAGAAGGCACTAATTGCGAATGGTACGCAAAGAATAAACAGATAGCAGAGATTTTAGGCCACTAATACTAATATAGTATTATAGAAGCAAGCCGCTTAGTGGACCCTCGCCTGAAAAAATGAAGTGGTCGTGCAAAGTAGCGGCAGAGATTGCGGAGGAGTTATAGTATCGTATTGGGATTTGATTCTGATTCTGAAGGTCAACAAATCTTCATTCCTGGAGGCCCCTCCGCTCCTTAGTCCTTGTGGCTAAAGTCCCACCGATTTCATAATTTTCTTCGTAGTTCCGCTTCACCTATTGCAACACTGCTAATGTTATTACGGCTCTTAGTCATACGTAGTCCGCACATTGAATATCTGTTTTTGGTCAATACAAATGGAAATTAGGTCCTCTGTAATGATCATGTGACCAAAAAAAAAAAAAAAAAAAGAGCGACAGATATGAGGAGTAAATATAGTCTTGCATAAAAATAACAAGTATTTTCTTGAAATGTAGTTACAGAAACGTTCATTTAACAAACTGATTTAGAGTTTAATAGATGTAAAAATTAGGAAAAGAAATTTACGAAAATAAATAGATAAATAAATAACTTATGCTAGTTTGAACTTATATGAAGGGTATACATAAGTGTTAGATAATAAATTGATCTGAAAAAACAATCGAAAAATAATAAAACTACAACATACTGAATATGGGAAATATATTTAAATTAAAAAGATAAAAACTATGGAATAAAAAAGGTCCACTTAAAATAACTTTATTGTAATAAGAATGGTTTTTTCCGTATAATTTAATTTTTCATCATATAATATTCCCATTAGACATAGAGCATGAAATTAATGTTTACTCTATTTTGAGTTCAATCATAGTAGTTCTCCACTATTAGCTATTGATTCAATTAATACTATTTACAAAATATCATTTTACCTTAGTCAAGGATTTTCTAAATTAATACTAATCGAGAATAATGAAAAATTCTCCTTAATTACTTTAGAGTGATGAATCATATCTTAATAACTTAACTACCTTTATATAATTCATGTTATATCCAATGATTACTGACTGAATAATCCATTATTAAAATATGTCATAAATAGTATCAAAACATAACAATCCCCATACAAGATAACTTTAGAGATTTCAAGTCAAATGATCACTTATACATCGTTACTATGAGAATTCATAGGCATACAAGTAATGTTCCAAATGAATTTCTCATATGAGGTTAGCTCAGTGAAATTGTTTTCTAATAAGCACTCACACGTTTATTTAAATATTTCTATACTTTAGTCTATGAGATCAACTACTTCCTTCATAAGGAAAAACATAATGTGTGATAGTCTATTACGTTATATTAATATCCAGTCTTAATAGAACAATTTAAGGATAATATATAAATGCAATATGAATCTCATAATTATAATCTCATCATAATTTCATTTGAAATGTATAATTATCTCATGTAATTTATCATATACATCTAAATATGTACAAGATAAAGAATGTATTTAAATTATTTAATCATTAAACTAAAACCAACTAATTAGTTTTTGGGCATTAATGAACAATCTCCTACTTGCACTAAGCCAATCATTTATGTATCTTATACCATATCACCATATGAAGATCATGCTCCTACGGGAGAGTGGCTTAATGAGAGAATTCTACAAGATTTTGCATAGTGAGCACTTGCTTCAATCTTACAACTTTCATCATAATTATCATCATAATTAAGAAAAGCTGCTTAAATACATTCTTAGATCTTTGATGAGACCTTAGCTTCTTTTACATGCCCAATGACTCCAATGTTCCACAGTACATTACTGTCTGAACAATGCAAAGAATTATATCAAGTTTATTAAAGAACTTATTAGTCCAATTAATCATTTCTACTAAATGAAAAAATGTATTATGCATTAGTTAGCAACCACTGCTAATTTGGAACCTTTCTAATCTTAAATTGATATTGTTCTATGTAAAATAGAACTTAATTAGGATGTACTTATAAAGTTAATATCCATATAATCTTAAACTCAAATATCAACTTATACATAGAATAATGAATATCTTTAATACTTCACATGCTCCCACTTACCTATTTGCACTAGCTATTGAAGTTCTATCCAGGATGTTACATACCTCACTTATGAAAATCCTAGATTTATGTGCCATTACAAATGTAGGGATACGAAGATAAACCCCTTGGCTTTTGCTAATGATCTTACGCTTGCCTACTCTCTAACCCTCATTATGATAATCTTAAAAATTCCACCAGATTGTTAGGGTTGAAAGCCAATTTATCCAAAATTTATATCAACATCCCCTCTGACATCCAAAATAGTGAAGTAATTATAAGCATATCAACTAGGCTAAATGTTCAATCTACTCCCTTCAAGTACTTAGGAGCTTCCATCAAAACAAATAAACCAATATTTGTTGATTATATTCCTCTACTAGAAAGTTATAGATCATAGATAAATGCTTAGAAAAATAGATGTTTATCCATAGCTGGTAGGCTATAATTGATCTCATCAGTCTTGAGGAATGTTCAAACACATAGGAGTGCTCATTTGTTACTATTTAAAAAGATTATAAAGAAGATACGAACATTTATTAAACAATTTTTGTAGTTTGGGAAGATAAGAAACTCAAAAGGAGAAAAAGTTAAGTGGGAAGAGCTATGTCTCACTAAAGAGGAGGGTGGAGTAGGCCTGGTATCCCTGATGACTATATACAAAGTCTTTTTATCCAAGAGAATTTGGAGATTCCTCAAGGATAAGGAAACTCTATAGTCAAAATGGATAGATGAGTACCATCAGAAGAAATCAAGTTTATGGCAATTAGAGCACAATAGGGAAAATTCTTGAGCTTCAAACAACTACTTAATATGAGGGATCAAATTTACCCTTAGATAAAGCAGCAAATTGCCAATGGTCAGCTAACATGGTTTTGGTTTGATAATTGAAATGAATTAAGCCCTTCGTATAGTAGAAATGAGGTGCAACACTTGACTATAAGAATCTAATTAAAAGATAAAGCAAGTAGCATTATTCAGGGTGGAGCTTAAAGTTGTAATTTTAAAGGATGTACTAGCTTGTTGAATTGTTTAACTCATAGTCTACCTTTATCTAAAGAAGATAAGCTTATATGGTTGAGCAACATCTCTCTAGAATTTAGCAATTCCTCGTGCTACAAGATCTTCATATCATACAATCCCAAAGTTCCTTATTATAAGCTTATCTAGAAGAATACTTTATCCCCCAAAGCATTAATTATCAACTAGTTGGCAATCAAAAACAATTTAAGGATAAAAACAGATGGTTTGGAAGCTCTGAAAGTTTTGACCCTATGTGTTTGTTGTGCAAGAATAATCCAAAAACTCTACCTCACCTCTTTCTCCAGCGTAAAGTATCCCAATATATTTGGAATCTAGTTCAACATACAGTATAGGTCAATTGTTCACTGATAGAATGGACATACATAATATGATAGGATACAAAAATTATTAACACCCTAAAGAAGGATGGAGTTATCTTTAGAACCACAATCATTCGTAGTATATACATAATTTGGAGGGAGAGGAACAATTGTTTATACAGAGGAATAAAACTGGAAAACCAAATCCTAAGGGTTTTTTTATTTATTTATTCATCTTCCAAAAACAAAAATCCATCTCACTTATGATCTTATAGTTTTCATACCTAATAGCAAATTTAACCTTACTCTATGCTGATAAAGTTGAAATTATCTTTGAGTTAATTACTGGTCACTAAAAAAATCCAAAGATGATCACGACCTTAATAATATTCCTCAATTTCACCATCTCTTCAATAAGTATAGGTTTGGTTATATCAGTGGTCATTTTACCTTTTCTAGGTTATAATGACCTTTGGTTCCTCTCCACCCTCATGTTAGAAGATCACATTCATCTTAACTCCTTTATTCTGCTCAATATGGTACATTTTCATCAAACCAAGAAAAGAACAAAATATTCCTTACACTTTAATATTTAGCCTCATCTTCTAGCTTTTTCACATTCCTCCCGTAGGCAATGAGATTTATCTAGATTTATTTTAATTCTACTTCCCCTAATTGTATGGGTTACCATTTAGTTGAAGGTCAAATGACTCAACCACATTAGTGGTAGCAACTCTAACCTTCACAACTTTCACCAATATATGATGTTCCTTTATAAACTTTTGATCCCAATGAACCTCTACTTAGTCATACTATTAATCTCCCTATAGATGATGAGATCACTACGTTACAGCCATGTCATGGGTCTTCACCTAATGCTCGCTTTGCAGCTATTGAGTATCAGTTTGCTATGTTACAAGGCGAACTTGACTCTTTTATAGACATCAAGATGCATCATCTTGATGACCTATATTATTTAATTTAGTCTTGATTTTTCCTCCTCATACTAATTGATTTTTGATGTTTTCAAAAAGGGGGTGAGAAATTTAGAAACGTTAGATTTAGGGATTGACTTTTGTATATCTAGGTAGTAACTTTTATTTATATGATATTTTATGCTTAAGTAAATTTTTTCTATTTATATGTGTAAATATTCATTTTACTTGATATTGAATATTAGTTTTGTTTTTGATATTTAACTATGCTTTATAAATGAATTAAGGAAAAGCTAATCATTGTCTTGATATGGATAGTTTTTTTTGTTTGTTTTATTATTACTCTTTAATATCATAAATGTTTTCTCATCATCAATAAGGAGAAATTGTTGAACCAAATGAGGTTTTAATCAATATTTTGATGGTAACCAAATATAAATACGAAAATAAAATTATGTTATTATGATGAGAAGCAATATAAAAACAAGATGTAGCCTTGTATAACTCAAGAAGATATCACATGAAGTTGATAAAGAAAGCATGAAGTTTGAAATTCTCAAAGTGAAGATCGTTTTAAGAACAAAAGAATATCAAAGCACGTCAAAATCTTTTTTATATTGTATAATGTTAATTGTAATCTCATTTAGTATTTTGATGATCTTAAAGCCTCACCATGCATAAACATTTCATATCACTTCATTGTATGAGTCTATTAAATTATTAAGAGGTTTAAAGCCTTTTATTGAAGAAAAGCCTCATGATCGTTAAAATACTCTTTAGAGGAAATTTAGATAGTCAAGTTTAAGTATAATTGCATTAAATAAATTAATTTTGAGCATATAAAATTATTAAAATTATGTTTTTGGAGGGATTGGTTGACCAATATAAGTTAGCAGTTGACTAATATAGATTAAACATGTAACTGGGCTATTTGTTGATACATTGGTTGACTAATATAGTACTGTGGTTGAACAAAGTGTCTCTCTAATCAACCAATATGCAATAGGGAGATCAGTTAAGCAATATGACCTAATAGTCAACTAGTATGTTGAAATTAATCATTCTAATAGCTACTTTTTTGCTCTAGTAGGATCACTAAATCTGATAAATACATATTTTCTCATTAGTTCTTTTATTGAAAAGTATTTGGATATCTTATACATATATTTTTAAGTGTTTATTGTTGAATGCAAAGCACACTACTAGTCTTACACTTAAAACCGCAAGTATACGGGTTGTACTTGTAGTTGAAAGCAGATATCGATCCTACGAGGACTGTGCTAAGGCACCACGTAATTCAAGTTGATCTTTGTTTAAGAAATCGTTTCAATCAAATTTAAAAAGATAAGTAAAATAAAGACAAACTAAAAGTAACAGGGAACAACGTAACCCAAACCAAAATCATAAACTAAGATATGATATATAATCGCTTACTAATATGAGGTATAGATAAATTCTATACTCTATGGTTTATCATATGGCGAACATAAGGAAGCAAGTTGTAGTAGAAGTGTTGGTACAAATGTTGATGATAGTAACAATAAAGATGTCGATGATGGTGATGATGATGATGGGATTGACGAGATGTTAGAGGATTATGGGAATTATATGGAGACTATGAATGAAACTGGTTTGCCTAACATAATTTTTAGTATTACAAAAGATTATTTTTGGAAGTTATTGAAAGTTGCTCAAGAAGAATTATATCTAGGATGCTTAAATTTCTCAGAGTTATCTTTTGTTGTTAAGTTATTGCATTTGAAGGTCTATAATAAATGGAGTAACAAATCTTTTGACATGTTAATTGACTTGCCTAGTGATGTATTACTTGTTGGACACAAACTGCCTAAATCTTACAATAATGTAAAGAAATTGTTATATATATATATATATATATATATATATATATAT
>JAOQMQ010000002.1:17971551-17984964 GCA_027563845.1 Erythroxylum subrotundum
AATTAAAATATAATAAATTTTATTTCTTAATTTTTTTACAAACCAACAAGTATCAATAGTAATGGTAATCATTCAAGTATCAATAGTAATGGTAATCATTCTTTCCTCTTAACCAACTATCATAATTATAATGAAAATATTCATTCTCATTCATCACTATATTCTTAATAATATCATTATAGATATTCAATATAATGACACCTGGATGAAACAAAGGAAAAAAGGTAGCAACTAGTGAAGATGTTCCTCCCCCACAATAACCAGATCAATCCATCCTATCCAATGAGAACAACCAACTTCATCAACCAATGAAGCCAGTCAGCAACAACCTCTATCTACCTCAACTAGTGTTGAGGGATCTTCAGATCTGTTAATCTTTACCCCCTATAATTACACTTATTCTCAAATATATATTTATATGTTTAATGCATTTTTTCTTAACATTATGTCTTTTTGTCAGGTTCCAATACCGGCATCAGAGAAAGAGGTAGAGGTATCACTAAAGGTTCTGAGTTGCAATGCATAAATGTTGCGATGAACAGCAAGTTGTCTGTGCATATTGACCCCAGACAAGGTCGTCCTGTTGACAAGATCCAATAAGCAAACTTGCCCAGTGACTTAGGGGTCATTGTCAGGACATAATTGTCTTGCCTTCAGTATGCCAAGCAGTTGAAGGAAGACAATTTTCTACAAAATGTTGTGGACAAAGTTTCGGTAATTTTTTATTTTATTTAATTATATGCATTTTTTAATTATTTAAAGACTAATTTCACTTTTACTTGTTATTCACAGATGAAGCTCAATATCATCGATATCGAGAATTCTAAAGTATTAAGCTGTGTGAGTTCATTGTTGAACAAAGGGCCAAGGATCATCATTATCGACTACATAAATACTACAAATCTTTTCCTTTGAATGAGGAGGCAAGGAGACATGTTCCCGAACTGTAATTCCAGAAAATTAGAGCCAAATGTGTGATTATTGGGCCTTTGCCAACGTTAAGGTTTTTCTTCTTTCTCCTTACATTTGCTTCAATTAATCTTGTTACATAATTTAATTTAATGACTATTTCTTTGCTTTATTTAAGAAAAATGTGAGAAAGCCAAAGTTAATAGAGGAAAAATGAAAACTCTTCACAACTAACACTTCAAATCATTTGTTGTCGTACGAAATGAACATGTAAATTATTGGCTTAGAAGTTATAATTATATCAGTAAATACAATATTATTTATTGTGTTTCAATTCTTTTTTTATATATAAAACAGAGTTAGAAGGAACTACTTGAAGAAGAATGTGATAGAATCACACTTTACAAATTTACACACTATAAAGAAGGTGAAGGTTGGACATCTAAAGAAGCGCATAATATAATTATATAAATATAAAATTTTCTTTAATTTTTAGGTTTATTTATTTAACTAGTACTAACTAATAATATTTGAATAAAATATTCATTTTGTTTTTTAAATTTTAGAATAAGATGTAGGAGTTGTTGCAAAGATCATTGTTTGACATAAATGAGTTAAATGTGGATGAGATTTGTAACAACGTCCTTAGTACAAGATTGGGGTACATTAAAGGTCTTGGTATGGCTCTAAGTCAATTGGTTCGTCATCGTCACAATTAGCATATGTAACGACGATTCTAGATGAGAAACAATCACTTAAGGCTCAGTTACAATGTAATGAGAAAAAGTTAAAACGTAATGAGCAAAAGTTAAACCGTATTGAATGAAAGTTGGTCGAGCTTAAAAAGATGGTCAAACAAATACTTAACTCAAATTATGGAAGTAGTAGTGACGATAAGCATGAGTCTTAGTTTGTATATAAGTTCTTTTGTTAACATTTGTAATTAACATTTAAGGACATTTTATTTTTTTTTTAAAATTCCTTCTATTTTTTAATTATTTTTATTTTTATTTTCTTTTAATTAATACTAAATCAAAAAATCTAAATATTGCAAACAATAATATGGATTAAAAATCTTATCATTAATTATAATTAAATGTAAAAATTTTAATAGGATTGTTTAGTAAAAAATTAAAATTCATCACCAACACTTTTTAGTTACGTTCCTGAAAACGTCGACAATAATTTTTAAAAATTATTAAAAATCTAAAACTTTTTAAAAATTAAATAAAAAATGTAGCTAAAAAGATTTGACTACGATTCTTTAGCTACGTTACAGAAATCATGTCGAATAGCTTTTACTTGTTTTGAAATGTCGCTAAATCTATTTTGCTAAGAAATACTAAACATTGCAAAACATTATTACCTACAAATATGGTAATGTAGCTAATAACTTTTAGCCACGAAAAGAAAGCGTCCCAAAATATCTTTGGCAACGATTTGTCTTATCCTCGCTTATCTCTTTTCACAACTTATCTGAGATCGGAGCAAAGTATGATTTACGACAATTTTGTAAAAATGTCACTGATAATATATTGTTACTGCAATTTTGTTGTCGCTAAAAAGTTTTGGCGATGAAATTTTAGCTTTTAGTGATGAAAAAACTCGTTGCCAAAAGCTCCTTATGTTGGAGTGTAAAATCATAACCTCCTAAGCTTTTTCTTAAATGCTTTTATGTTAAGCTCTAGGTAAAATTATAATTTTTTAGGTATGTTCTTATTTTAAACCCTTAATCAAATTTTGTTTTAAACTCTTAGACAATTTGTGTTTTTGAGTTCACACCTAGTTTCTTTTCTTTATTAAATTCTCAAATTCTAAAAATTATTAGATACCTATGTAACTATTTATTTGGACAAAGTTTGACACTTATCAACTTTCTCACCTTGTAATTAAACCTGAAACTCTTTCATCAAAATATATTTCTTAGTCCCTTTATTACATTTTTCTCTATATATATTTCTTTAATAAAATAAGGCGAATGATTTTATTATCATTTTCTTTTATTTAGCTCTTATTTTGTATCAAATCATTCTAAATTATTCATTACATGTATCAATAATGATTACTATTGTTTTCTTTCTTTAGCTGAAAAACACAATTCTTCCACGAGTTACTCAACTAGTCATTACGATGGCATTCAATCTTGACATTGATTTGCTTATAATCGCATAAAGTCTCATAACATTATTGTCACCGTAACCAACATGTCAGATGCATAATATTGTGGTTCAATTGGTGATTCCTACTCTATTTTGCTATTTTCCTTGTTTTAATATTCGTTCATCATTAATATTAGTTTCATCGTCTTGCAAGCAATACGACTAAAACAATCATGTGTTGATTTCGTAGAAGCAATGAACTCGTACCAAATTAGGCACGGCCAACCAAACGTAATAATCTAAAGCAGCAATAATACCATGGATATAATCTGTTTCCCACTAATTGTAATTAAAACGGTCACGTTCAAACCAACATTTGTAAATATTTAGTAAATTCCCTACGTTAGACGTCTTAAATGTTATCATTAGTACATGCAATGATGTCAAAATTGCCGTCTTTCCTTCACTAGGAAGGTCAGTCTCATGTCCTATAATCACTTGCTTGATTTGCTTTTCTAATTTTTCATGTATTGATGTGTATTGCGTAGTGCAGAATAGTTTACATGTTCGGAACTTTACCATATATGTGGGAATAAATATAATTGATTACGTAAGAAGTAAGGGAGTAAGATACGTAAGATCAATCATGAGTCATTCATGCATAAAACTAGCCAAGGAATTCGTCAAGTAAATGTATAGGTATCAAAGAATTAGAAGAAGTTGCATGCGAGTAAAGGAAGAAAATGTATCCACTCCTTGAATGAATGATTGTAGTTAATGATGTATTTCAGGAACACGCAACACTTCATTTCACCATATAATAAATGTCACCAACTTAAATATTGATCACAATTTAGGTTGGAATGTGTGGTATAGGTGTTTATTATAAGTGGCCCCCGTATTGATTTTAAAATGTAATAAATATTGGGAAAGACCTTTCTTGAAGGCTGGTTATCTCAAAGTATTAGATGGATTCAACCATCATTACATTAGGTATGGACGTATTATAATTGTGTCATCCCCTATCAATAGCTAGATCTATGCTTCATAATTTTCATTGTCGAGCATGAACTAGACTAAACCAGCAAATAGTGCCATTCCTACCCCATTGGCCGACTTCAATGCCGCATACCAAGTTTCTTCTGGCCCATTGTAGACCTCAAAAAGAAAATGTTGAAAGTAGTGTTGAAATATAAAGTAGGAGTTTGTCCTGTATTGGAGAAAGAGAGGAAAGAAGACTAACATATAAGTCTAGTGGACTACTCCACCTATTACCAATTGATTTTAGGATGAAACCTTACTTAGACTTATATGTGGTTCAACTTTCCTTCTTGTGTGAGCCCGTAGGCTCGTTGTAAATTCTAATATGGTATCAGAGTAGGTTGCTCTTATGTTAGTCGTTAACATCTCGAAATAGTAGATTATGTCACGTGTTAGACCCACATATAAGAGGAGTGTGTTGAAATATAAAGTAGGAGTTTGTCCTACATTGAAGAAAGAGAGGAAATAAGACTAACATATAAGTCTAGTGGGCTACTCCACTTATTACCAATTGGTTTTAAGATAGAACTTCACTTAGACTTATATGTAGTCTAACTTTCCTTCTCGTGTAGACCCGTAGGCTCATTGTAAATCTAACAGTAGCCTGTACACTAGATAGGTATTTTGTATTATTAAGTATTCCGGTAGATAAGAGAACAACTTAAGATGACCATCAATAAATATGTGGTTAATAATATCTTGTGAATATTTCATTGGGAACAAGGCCCCTGCCTCATATTGGCTTTAACGCGAATGTGTAATTAACCTTTGTTTTGTGTCTGCCAGTGACATTATAGAGAGCCTAGCTAATTCATAGCAATCAATCACCAAGCATGATACAAAACAGGCCACCTTCGTTTTCTATTCACTTGAAAAACTTGTGGGGTATGCATGGTCTGTTTAAACCGGACCACCACCCATCATTAAAACGATCAACATAGAAATGGCAAAATGGTGTCCACAATACATGTTGGACAGAAGTTGTGTACAGTTTATAAAATTTCTTAGTCATGCTCATAAGAAAATTAGCAAGCAACTGTTCTATAGCACAATGAAAGAAGTAACCCATTGGTGAGATAGACGAATTCAGTTCAACCTTGAGTTCACGTTCACCATTTCGAGATTTAAGGGTTCAATCTTTTCGTAATCGAGCTATGTCATTTGTGGACTCGCACAATTCTACTCTCTTCAAACTTTCCACACAAATAGGCCTCGTCTCTTTTCTAGTCAATATTCACTGTTTTCTTTTAACTTGTAGAGAACAGAGGCAGATATGTCGACGTCTTCTTTCGGCCGTGTCTTTTTCTCACCGTTTCTTGATATGAAAACACGACAATCGTGCCATTTACTGGGTCCGGTATTCTTTATATTCATTAACCTTAAATTTGTTTTTAATTATATTTATATCACAAATATTTGAGCATCGGTCAACACGCTTGTTAGTTGTTGCCTGCAGAGATATCAGTATCACAAGGAGGCAACAACTTTTTCATTAAATATTTGTAATTAAAGAAGTGTGCCAGTAATTACGGGAACAGATACTCTATTTTAATTATGAATTTTAATTAAATTTTATTAATATATTTACGTAAAATTTATAAAAATATATAAATAAGATTTAATAGGATATAGCTAAAATATTATAATCAAAATAGAAAATTTTATATGATACCCACGAGGGCTATAGTAAAGCAGTAGAGGCCTTCTGTCCTCAACAAAAGTCTCGATTTAGAGATTTAAGAATGGAAGAGTGACCTGATTGGTTTCAACTCCCTACTTAAGACTCTCCTTTATAAAAGGTATCGAGTTTGAGTCATCAAAAAAGAAAGGGAAAGGAAACTTTTTCCTGTTGATGATCCTCTAACCTCTTGGGCATGCTCTTTGGTCGGATTAATTACGGACGTTTCGCTTTCAGTAACAGTGTGGCAGTTGGAGTTATTAGGAGACCCAGTACTGCTGGGAATTTGATGCTAAGCGGAGTCAGCAGTGATCAATCAGCACCTGACCAATTAGTATGTGACGACTCCTTGTACGCAGAAATGTACAAACTACGTAAGAACTTGAGAAATCTTGAAGTTCCAGATAGAGGCTTAGGATTAGTCCAACAAAAGCTAGGACACCTAATATATATATATATATATATATAAGAATGGAGTAATTTTAAAATTAACGAGGGAGAACTTTATTCCCAAAAGAATCCTACTTAACTCAAATTCAGATTAGTCAATTGAATATGTGACTCAAGATATTCGTTGCTTTTTTTTTTTAAAGTGTGCCAGTTTAATTATTTGCAGGTGGAAAATATGTAGTACACAGATCGTGCATTTCAAAGTTCTGTCAATTCAATTAATTAATCAGAGCAAAGACACTTGTGAATCACATTCTTGTCGAGTTTTAATTAATTACTAATAAAATTGTTACCAAAAAAAAATTAATTATCAGAATTAATTTTAAAATTTTCAAATAAAAATTAATATATATTTTTAATTTAAAATACCTTTAAAATACATATATTTAAAAAAATTAATTTTAGATGATTTTAAATATATTTAATATTTAATTATTGTCAACAATAAAAATATGACAATTGAAAATATTGAAGAAAACAAAAGAAGAGAACAAAACAATAGTAAAATAAATCGCCCTAAATGATTGCCCCAGGGAATATGAATGCTTTACTTGTTGGGATCTCCTTTCTCTAAGCTCTCGGCTTCAGGTGCGTTTAAGAAAACTCCAAAAATGAAAGCTTTACTTTCTCTGACTTCTGAGCACTGCAAATTGCAGACTCTGTAAGTGCTGGCAACGAACGACCCTTTTGTGGCCCTCAAATCCTTTGTGCCACCGACTCTGGCCAATCCTGTGCCACTCCACCCTATTCATTTATTTATTTGGGATCACATAAATGAATGGTTAAAATAGAGTGGCACAAAGTTGAGCCAGAGTTGCTGGCTGGCACATAGAATCACATAAATAAATGGTTAAAATAGAGTGGCACAAGGTTGAGCCAGAGTTGCTGGCGTTGAGAATCACATTCCCTTTTATAGCGTTTTCCTTTCCAATATGTACGGGGAAGTCGAAAACACTAGGACCATTTCAATTCATACCATCTCTATATCTACTGGTGAAAGTATAAGAACATGTTTTTGCACTTCTCATGCATATAATGTTGTGACCGATTCGACTCGGAGACAATCAATGCTCTTCTGCACCTTTCTCCAATTCTTAAAAATTTATAAGAAGCAAAGCTCGTGGGGTGAAGTTCCATGGTAAATTCCGGAAAGCACAGATTGGAAGGCACATGAACTCCATATAAATGTGCTAAAATGTTTCTTGATGAACTTCTGATATAAGAGGGAAAATATCCAAGAAGCACGGCCAAGGGCTTTAAAAGGTTTGAACTTTGATGGTGAAGAATGTGTTCGTACGCTAGGCCAAAATTGAAAAAGCCATTATCCCATAGTACATGTACATACATAAAGTTTAATAGACTCAGAGACCGGCCGACCCACCAATTTGCGTCACAGCTCAATTCTCAACTGTAGGTTCACTAGCGGACGCTTTGATCACTGACTGGTGACCCCACCGCGCCAAAAAATGACAATAACTTGACCACCAATATCTTCTCCATTACTTTTACATATTGGCAATAACACATACGGCCTTAGTTCATATATTCAAACATCAGTCCTTTGTTCCAGTGTCCTTCATTTTGTGGGTACATGATCAATCACGAATTCTACTGCGTGAATATCACATTTCAAATGAATCTTCAGTGCTTCTGTCTATAACAACAGCCAGGCAATAACAACTGTTTTTTCTTTTTTTAATTTCCCGTGCTTTTAATGCAACTTTTTCTGTCTTCATGTCCACCCCTGTCTCGGGCTCCAATCTGTTAGTCAAAATTTGTGTCGCTTTTTCTCACCACAGAACACTCACTTTCCATCTCCAAAACCCTTTTCTTTTCTTTTCTTGGATCTTCTCTTAACCAAGTCTCTGTAGTTTTATGACAAAGGTCCATATTTCTAATTTTCATTCCAAGTTTAGCTTTATTCAATGGAAACATTCAAATGTAGATCGATACCCAACAACAAGAGTAAGATAGCAAGAACATTCCAAAAAGTGATCAACCTGAAAACTGCGACAAGAATTGCTTCAAATAATGGGATTGGGATGTGTGTGCTCACCCCTCAAAACAAGTTTGAAGATCACAGTGCTGACAAGAACAAGAATGGCAGAGACAAACGCAGGGCAGTGTTGGAAGCATTGATGGCAAAGCTCTTTGCAGGTGTCACCACCATTAAAGCAGCTTATGCGGAGCTACAAATGGCACAGAACCCTTACAACAGCGATGATATACACGCCGCTGATCAGGCTGTTGTTGACGAGTTGAAACAATTATCTGAACTTAAACGCAAATATTTCAAGAACGATCTTGATCACCTCTCGCCTCAGGTTACCACCATGCTTGCAGAGATTCAAGAACAACAGAGCTTGATGAAGACATACGAGATAACAATCAGGAAACTTGAAGCCCAAGTCGAGGCTAAAGATTCAGACTTTTGCTCCTTCAAGAAACAGCTTGACGAGTGTATCGCGTACAACAAGTCTCTTGAGAAAAGACTAAATGCTAGTGGGCCTATACCGCTGTTGGACAACATCAAGTTCTCAGCTTTAAACCCGAGCCACTTCGTTCAGGTCCTGCATTTCACTTTGAGATCTATAAGAAGTTTTGTGAAACTGATGGTTCGTGAAATGGAAGTCGCTTGCTGGGATATTGACGCAGCTGTAAAAGCCATTGAACCTGAAGCCAGTCTCGCAAAGCCAAGCCACCGTTGTTTTGTGTTCGAATCATTTGTGTCCAAGACATTGCTCGAAGGTTTCAATCAGCCGCAGTTTACACTCCACGAGTCTTCACTATCAGAGAACAGCCCTCGTGAACAATACTACTTCAATAAGTTCAAAGAGGTAAAATCTTTAACCCTCAAACACTTCTTACCCCAGAATCCAAACTCGTCCCTTGCAAGGTTCACCAGAACCAAGTACCTCCAACTAGTACATGCCAAAATGGAGTGTTCGCTCTTCGGAAACTTGAACCAGAGGAAGCTGGTGAATAATGGTGGCTTCCCAGATTCTGCTTTCTTCAACGCATTCGCTGAGATGGCCAGAAGAGTTTGGTCCTTGAACCTTTTGGCCTTCTCGTTTGGTGATCAAATTAGCATCTTTCAGATTGGTAAGGATTGCAGATTCTCGGAGGTTTACATGGAGAGTATAACCGACGAGTCGTTACTAGACAGTGACGGCGATGACGTGGATCTCCGGGTGGGTTTCACTGTAGTTCCTGGGTTCAAAATTGGCAAAACGGTGATACAGAGTCAAGTGTATTTATCGCCGACGGTACGTTCAGTGAGTTGATGCTTTTTCACTTTTTGTTTTTTCTTTTTCTTCGGGGTTGGTTTCGAGGAATTATCCTAATTTCTGTAAATCTTTTGTAGTATAAAATATTGAATGAAATGAGGTGATAATGATATTGTTACGCGCTTAATGACATTTATAAGTAGTTAACTGCGGTTGCCACAAACAATCTGGTAATTGAAATTAGCAGCACCCTGCTGCCTCGAATGGAAGCACTTGCTTCTGTGGACCATGGCCCGAGAGACCTTGGGGTGGGACCCACTACTCCGGTTGGGCCGGCAGGTTAATCTCTGTGCTTGTATTATGTTTGGCATGATACGAGCACAGGCTGTCTTAGGTTAATGATAAAACATGAGACCTTTCTGGTATGGCCATTGAGGTTAATTTGCGCTGAGTTTCTAGACTTTCAAGCTAAATGAGGTTATCATTTTCTAAGAACAAGCAAACTGATAACCTCATTTAGCTTGAAATTGTAGAAACTCAGCGCCTGATAACAGGTCTAAAAATCTAACCCTGTTGAAGCAGAACCCACATGGATGAACAGTTAAAGGCGATGATGATAACGAGAAAAGATAAAGATCTTTTACATCATAGGCCGAAAGATCTCGACACATCCATGTCAAATATGAATAGGGAGAGGAGAAATAAATGTTTGGGCCTTCATGATGCTAATTGTTTCTTCCGATGACACCCGGTCAATAATCTTTCAGACCTGACTCTGCACTTCAAGAAAGACCAGCAACTGCAGCTACACAGTAGACTACCAAGCTTACCTTAGGTTTTTGGTTTACTTTTGATGATCGACCTCTAAAAAAATAGCGAAATAGATTTCATAAGTTCGGTGCATGGATTAATTTACAAATGATCAGACCTAATTATCCTCTCCCGGATATTTTGTCAGAATTCACATCTACAGTGGTCCTGCACTCGCAAGTAAAGCAATAAATACGACCTCGTCCTAGTTCTTTTTCCAGTCTGTGTTCTCAATTAATTATGATCTGATGCCTCTTCCGGGATCATTTTCATTTGGATCCTAATGAACTTGGAGACGATTGTTGCCGTTACTACCTAGAAATGCAATACAATCTTAAAAGGTTTCACTGTGAATTTGATTCCACTTCATCCATTCCATGCTGTAATAACACATTGGATTGGACACACACACTACTAAAACTTGCAGCTATCTACACTCAAAACGATCACAGAGGTGAAGGTCATTCTGCCGAAATTCAAATTATTAAACAAAGCTTGTGAATTTGGAACACAAATCATATGCACCGATATCACTGTTCACCGCAAAACTACATAAACAATTTTGTTGTGCTTTACAGGTTGAACAAGATGGATTAAAATATAAAAATATACATAAGGGGATAAATAGGACCCGTTTAAATTTCCTTAAGAGGGCGGCTCATACCAACTCATGTCACTATCATCAAGAACTCCGAGTTCCCTCCATTCGACATGATTTGCCGACATGAATGCGGGTGAAGATACAAACCACCTGTGTGACCTGCAAAGGTGGCAACCGCATTTCATGTAATAGTGCACTTATTCCAAGTTAATTTTCTTCCCACTACAAGTCAGTAGTCTCCATTTATAGATCCAGAAGGTTCCTTCCCTTCAACTGCTGGATATCTGAGATAATGGGGAAATTTCATCTTCCTGAAGCAAAATTCTTTTTTCCAAGCTGTTTACCATACTTATTGTTACTAGCATCTGATTTTGAGGAGGTGGAGCATAAAATCATCTTCTCCTAGTCCTTTCTTTTGCGTTCATGAAGAAATTTGTCTTTATATCACTGAAAGTAATTCCATTTTTTTCATTGAATGTATCTTCTTTTTTGTTGTATCACTGAGCTCATTATGGAGGGCACCAAATCAAAACAATCTTCATTTAGGATGCTAAAACTTGTTCACTTGAAATGTCACTAGAACCTGAGACTCTACAAAAATACTTTTCAAGCATTTCAAATGTACAGATCCATCACAAATTTTGAATCAAACAAATTCAATATTATTACAGCTACCAAAGAAAATGGTAGTCTACTAACATATAAAGTCAAATAGGCTCTTGGGATTGATAAAAAAAAATAGCATGGCATGCATATTGGAGCAAGGGAAGCTCCTGAAATCCTCTTTTTATATGGACTTTAAGATAGATGAAGTTTCACTAATGTCCAAATCGATGGATTCAGGCCTGACTGGGTATAGATTATAGCGAGATATGGTAGAAGAGTTCGTCCCTATTTTATCTGATGCCAAAGTTGAAGGCTGGCTTCCGCTGGAGCTTTTATCCTGCATTTGTTGATAATACCCTCTTAAAGACTTCATTCTCAAGTCATCGGCATAAATGTCAGGATCTGAAGTGACTTCCTGTATTATGCCTCCTCCTTCTAGTAGATTAACAACATCTAACATTGTGGGCCTCAGCGTAGGAGATGCGTTGGTGCATAAGAGGGCAACTTTCACCATCCTTTCAGCTTCTTTCTTGTTGAATTTAGATTCTAGGTCTGGATCCACTATTTCCATCAAGTTTCCTTTCTGTTGTAACACAAAAGCCTGCAGTCCCATATTGAGAAAGCATTGAGTATGGAAGATAGAGGAACTTGAATGCATCCAAAGTTGGTAGCCTTACCCAATCAAGTAGACAAACGCATTCATTTTTAGGCCTGTAGCTAGTGTTGCTCCTTCCACTCACAATTTCTAATGCTACTACTCCAAAACTGTAAACATCTGCTTTCTCTGTTAAATATCCCCAGAGAGCATACTCTGGAGCCATGTACCCTCTGCGCCAATTGAAGAACATCCATTGTTAGAACCTTCATAATGTTTGAAAATTATGTTTAACAAAAAAGATAACAATAATGATAAGATTTCGGAATTGAGTTATGTTGATTGTAGGTTACATGGTTCCAGCGACTCGAGTAGTAATATGGGTATTCTCTTCTTCATTGAGTTTAGCTAGTCCGAAGTCCGATATCTTGGCATTCAGATCTTTGTCCAGCAACACATTAGTAGCTTTTATGTCTCTGTGAACGATTCTTAGTGTAGATTCATCATGGAGAAATGCTAGGCCTCTAGCTATTCCAACACAAATCTTATATCTTGTTGCCCAGTCTAACTTCACAAAACCTGCTTCTGAACCTATTCAATACAAAAATAGGACCACTGAAACTCCTTCATTGTGATTCTTCTTCCTTTAAAAAGTCATTTAATGTGATATGATGTTTACCAAAAAGCGAGCGTGCTAGACTATTGTTCTCCATGTACTCGTATACCAGTAGCAGATGATTCCCTTCAATGCAACATCCATACAGCTTTACAAGATTGGGGTGTTGCAATCCAGATATCAAGCCTATTTCAGTCACAAATTCGCGGTTTCCCTGGCCAGATTTAGGAGATAACTTCTTAACCGCGATGATAGTCCCGTCAGATAGCTCACCCTACATATGATATAATGAGTATCAGTATCAACACTTGAAATGCTTCATGTTGACAGTACAACAGGTAGTTGAAAATTGTTCTTAAAATGTTTGATGTTGACAGTACAACAAGAAGTTGGAAATTGTTACATGTTGCACGTTAATTTTTAGAAATTGGGCTTAGGTTACCTTGTAAACAGACCCAAAACCACCTTCTCCAATCTTGTTAGCAGGATCAAAATTCCTAGTAGCTGCTCTGAGTTGTCGCAATGTGAAGGAACCAGTTTGCAGACTCAATCCCTTAAGATCTGTTCAATAAAATGTGCATAAATGATGTTATCCATGCTACTTGAGTCTATAATAAATAAGTGAATTAATTCATATGGTTTGCACCTCGTTCTCGTGTGTTTTTTTCAGAGAAGAATCTCCACCAGATAACACCTATTATAATGAAAACAAGGCATACCACAGAAACAACAACTCCTACAATGATGGGTGTTTTGTTTGTTTCTTCAGATTCTGAAATCA
>JAOQMQ010000002.1:17996347-18009117 GCA_027563845.1 Erythroxylum subrotundum
AAAATTCCATGAAACATGAAACACAAAATCAAAAACATACACCCAAGGCCAAAACAATCAGGTCTTCGGTGAGGGTCGTGTGGTCCGTCCGTCTGAGGCTCTGACCTGCGATGGTCGGGGGGAAACGTCGAAGGCACAAAGACGACGAGGAAGACGGAGGAGAAGGCGGCGAGGAGCGGCGAGGAGACCGATCCGTTGAAGCCTCGAAGGGAGAAACGTCGAAGACTTGAAGGAGGAGGACTGGAGATCTAGACGAGACGTCGACGGCGAGGAGATGGCGGCGGCGAGGCGAGGGCGAGGCGAGACACCGGACGAGAGAGGAGGCGTGCGGCGTGCGGCGTGCGGCGTGCGGAGAGAGCTAACCGAAGAAGAATCGAGAAGCAGCGGGGGGGGGGGGGGTAGTTTTAGGTTAAAACTTTCCAGAAATTGCAAGTTAGTCCTTGCAATTTTCAGAATTTTGCGGTATTGGCCAAAATTGAAGGTTCCGTCCGGTAAACGCCGGTACCAACGGGTATTTGATTCCGGTAACGACATTTACTATTTCGTACCGTTTTTCGGCTGGTACGGTATCTTCCGGTTGGTACCGGCCGGTACGGTACGAAATCCGTTTCTTTGCCTCTAGCCCAAGAGAAGCACTTTATTATCAATAAAAAGTATTAGTCCTCAATGATTCCGTAAGTGCTGGTCAAGTGTTCATGACCAATGAAATGTCGTCTCTCAAAGCTAATGTGTTATATAGTATGATTTTAATATGAACCGATGATTTATTATTTTATTTAAAAATTATTAGAAATGATTGAGATATGAGTTAGAATTTATACAATGAATAGTTAAAGAACGGCAGATGACATCGCCAACACAGAAGCCATTTGCTTAAGTAAATCTCCTCTACTGTGGGCCAAATCTCAGGAAACCTACGACAAAAAAGCAAAACTCTCCTCAATCCTGATTGGTGTGTGTGTGCCAATAAGCGATCCGGGAAATGATCATTGACGCCCACTCTCTCCCTGTCTCTCTCCCACCCAACACTAACAAAGCTTAAGAGATATACCCCCGTCATACTAGTTAGTAGTTGCTGCCACTATTTGTCTGAATGTTGTCTTCCACGGGTGGTGGGGATATTAGCTACAACGACTACAACATCAACAAAACTGACATCTTGAACGGAGTCTCCTCATTATCTCCATCTCCTTCACCATTTTCACCTTCTAATCTCTTCCACGAAACTACTCGTACACCCAAAACCATGGAAGAGGTGTGGAAGGACATTGCTTCACTTCATGACCATCCTTCTGTGGGGCAAGACCTTTCCGCAACCCCAACACTCCACAATAAGCCTCATCAAAATCCAAACTTTATGCTTCAGGATTTTCTTGGAAGACCATTCAACAAAGACTCACCAGCAAGGATTATCTCCTGTACTCAAGTTGACTCGAGCCCCTATGGTTCTTCGGTGCCACATCCTGCTACAGTGTTGAGCTTGAATTCGGGTACTGGGTTAGGTTTTCTCGACAGTTCCGGTCCTCTCAGGCCTAGTTCGCATTTGCAGAGCCACCATCCTATTTCAAATGTTTCGTCATCCAATAACAACCCTTTTGAGGCATTAGATTCATCTTCGGGGTTGGCGTCTTTTGGTAAAAAAAGGATTCAGGACTCAGATAACAGCTCCGGCTATCGCCGTCACAAACGTATGATCAAGAACCGAGAATCTGCTGCCCGATCTAGAGCTAGAAAACAGGAAAATACCTCTCCGAGTACTCATTTTAGAAATGTTTTCTTCCTAGGTGAACCGTTTGGTTACTTGCTTTTGTTGCCATTTTTATCGTACAGGCTTACACGAATGAGTTAGAGCTAGAAGTGGCACATTTACTAGAAGAGAATGCAAGACTGAGGAGACAGCAAGAGGAGGTAAGCTAGAACAAGACATCAGCTTCTAGGAAACCTGCCTAGGAACCCAGAAAAAGGAAACTTACATTTGTTTCTGTTTCACTGTTAGATACGCATGCTTGGTGTTAAAAGTTCCAATATTTCGCTAAATTCTTGCATTTATTTGAGTATACGAGTACACTATTTGGGAGCTACCTGGTGTGGTTTTTATGGGTTAAACGTTGATTCTTTGTGTGTTATATGCATTTGTGCGCAGTTATTCGTAGGTGCAGCTGTTCAACTTCCCAAAAAGCACACTCTCCATCGGACGTCAACGGCTCCATTTTGAGAAATATCAGAGCTTTCATGTCTACTTGCAAGCCGTCTCTCTCTCTCTCTTTTAACCTTAGTAACAGTTCCTTTTGGGGTGTCTGTGATAAAGAGATGAGTAGAGTGTAAAAGAATAGGAAAGATATTAACTATGGAATTCCAATGTTGTGGGAAAGATGACTCCTCACAAGACATTTGCTTTTAGAGGAAAGGACATGTCTGTATGTATGTGTTTGGAAGGAAAGAAAAAAAGCTCTATACTAATTGGCAGGATTTAGGAATATTTTTGAGTCTTTGGCATCTGTGTGTTCCCTTTGTTGTAATTTCCTTGTCATGCAAAAGATGGGTTCAGGACACAGGAGGGTAAGTTTTGGGTAACAAACAGAACCCACAAACATAGTTTCTTTATTAGGCTCAATCAAAGACATTGAGCAGAAAAGGGAGCTGAGACATCACTTTCATAAGACTTCTTATCTCTTGTTATCTTCTGGGTCATCAAAGGGTAAAATCTCTCTCTCCCTTTATGAATACGGTCCATTTCACTCACTTTCTATCTTTGATTTAAGGACAAAGCTGTAGGCTGCCATGACCATTTCCGATATGGTTACACTTGAACTGATATTGACCAAACAACTTTTCATCTCATAGAGTCTTGTGCAAACCAATAATGTATGCAGTTGAGTCTTAGTTATCAACTGGAAGCTCGGATTCTGAAAAGTTTGTACTCCCAAAACTTTCAGAAATGACAAGGTCTGATCAGAATTATACTTTCATATAAGAGGTTCAAAATCTAGTCACTTAGAGAATGATATTAAATGCCACTTGAATTCAGACTTGGGACACATTTCGCAGGATTCAAAAGTGTCATGAAAGACTTCAGCCAAGAAATGAGTGCACTATACTATCCCAACTGCTACAATTCTGGTCTCAATCGAGACGGCAACAATAAATCTGATCAAACGCATAAAACCCATTCACATTAGGCCCAAGTTCAGTTTGCGGTCCCCATTCTATCATTTGTTCTGAACTTCGCAATTATTCCATTGTTCCATTACTTGGAACCTATTTACAGTTATGCTCTCATCACCAACTGATTATAATGTTGAAAGTTTCCTTGACAACTATAATACAAGTTCATGCAACTAGAAGCCTGCTACATGAAATGAAGAAAACCAAATCACCATCTCCTCAGTGAGCTGCTCTTCACTCTTACAATACTTCGCTTCTTCTCCCATCGAGAACCGGCACACTGGGCAAGTTTTCCGGCACTTGCTGAGCCACCTATTGATACATAGCGTATGGAACCTATGAAGGCAAGGAAGCATTCTGGTTTCCTGTCCCACCTTCAACCGTGACAAGCACACACAGCAAAGCTCATCACCGACCTGTAGTCTTTCTGCTGAGCTGGATCCTGAAGCTGAGTGGAATAACTCTCCTTCCTTGACATCCTCCAAAACTTCCAATGTGATCATCTTGTAAGACGTTCCATCTTTATTCCGTGGCTGCTGGATTAGACCCATGAAGCTGTAAAAAAAGGAAATCAAATTGCTGAAAGCCATTTGGTCTTACGAACGCTTAACTTAGATTTCTATTAAATCTCTAGTGAATGGATTTAAGCGGATAGAATCGTGCTACTGGTGGTTCTTTTTAGTTGATTTGTGTTAATTTTGAGTAGTTTGGAAGAGTTGGTAGATTTGGACAGCCGATTTAGAGCGTTCAACCGAAAAGCTGTTGCACCTAAACATGAGTATTACACTTGATCTTCAAATGAAATTAGTAAAACACCGCACTATCTTGATTCAAACTTCATTCCTTCACTTAATACAAAGCCTGCAGGTCAAAATCAACATACAGAGCTACTAAAATGGATAGTCTGATTCTCCAAGACATATTAATGGCTACAATCACCATCAACAGGTAAAAAATCCAACGGTACTGGTACCAGTCAACAGCGATCCTCGTTTTAGCTCATTAACATAGCCAATCCACAGACATGCAGCACAAGATACATAATGAATCATCATGCAGCCATGAAGAACACTTCCATATAATCAAGTCAATCACGCCGAAACTATATGTATTTATCATCTGTTTTTCCCCTTGTAAGGGAAATAAAGGTGACATTTTCCTTTCCACGTCTAACCCCACCCAACCTGCAATGAAAAGCTTGATCGTGAAACTATTTTTATTATGCATGCTGAAGTCGTTGCTTTAATTGGAAAAAAGAAGCTAAATAAGAACTGACTTTCTTTATTTCAACTCAGGTCTTATGGGCAAAGGCTAACGTCAGTTAACAAAACGACTACACTTTACGTAAATAAATAATACACATCTGTTTACAAAAGCTATACATAAAGTTACATAAAGTTAACGTCCCCCTCTCAAGTTGGAGTTTGGTAGACATCAACCAAACCCAACTTGGACAGAAGAGAAGCAAAAGTCGGGGCTGCCAAAGCCTCGGTAAAAAGATCTGCTAACTGGTCCTTCGAAGAAATACGAGTACGAGCAACAAAACCCAGCTTGTATTGATCACGAACTACATGACAGTTAATATCAAAATGTTTTGTGCGTTCATAAAAAACCGGATTAGCAATAATATATATGGCAGCCTTGTTATCACACCATAAAGGAATAGGTGAAGTAAAAGAAATCTGTAAATCATGCAAAACATAAGAAATCCATAACAATTCACACACAGTGGAAGCCATGCTGTAATACTCTGCTTCAGCAAAAGTTCTAGAAACCGTTGGCTGTTTTTTAATCTTCCAAGAAACTAAAGAAGAACCCAAGAAAACACAGAAACTAGAAATAGATCTTCAAGTCGTCAAGCATGATCCTCAATCAGCATCACAATAATCCACAAGTGAACATAAAGGTGATACAAGAGAAATAGAAGATGCAGTGGAAGTAGAAAAAAATAAACCTTTAAAAGGACAACCCTTCAAATATTTCAACAAGTGAACAACAACATCCCAGTGACCTTTACAAGGAGCATTAAGGAACTGACTTAACTGTTGAACTGCAAAAGTAATGTCAGGCCGAGTAAATCCCAAATCAAGTAGCCTACCAATTAAACTTCGATACTATCCTACATCATCTAGTAACTGACCAGATTTGTTAGTTAATTGCAAGCCCTTAGGCAGTAGTGTAGAAACCGATTTTGCTCCAGTCAAACCCGAATCAGATAGAATATCCAAAACAAATTTCCTCTGATTAACATATAAACCAGTAGATGATCTAGCAATCTCTAAACAAAGGAAATATTTAGCTAGGCCAAGATCCTTAATGGTAAAAGCAGTATGCAAAAAACTTTTAATATCACTTAAGACAACTTTAGATGGTCCAGTCAACAAAATGTCATCCACATAGATAAGAAATGCAACAAAAATAGAACCAGTGGATTTGGTAAACAAGCAATGATCATGTTGTGATTGCACAGAACCATAAGAAAGCAAGTGTTTAGTAAATTCACAATTCCACTGTCGTGAGGCTTGCTTTAAGCCCTACAAGGACCGATTCAACTTGTAAACTTCATTAGGTCCAGCCTTAGTATACCCATCCAGAGGTGTCATGTATACTTCCTCATCAAGAAAACTATACAAAAATGCATTATTCATATCTAACTGATGTATAGGCCAAGAAAAATGTGTTGCAACAGCTAGTAATAAACGAACAGTTACTGTTTTAGCAACTGGTGAAAAACTATCAATAAAGTCAATTCCTTCAATTTGATGATATTCTTTTGTTACTAACCTAGCCTTATAACGGTCAACAGTCCCATCAGGCTTAAGCTTCACCTTATAAATCCAAATAGAACCAATGACCTTCTTACCATTTGGTAAAGAAGTTAAAATCCAAGTCTGATTGGATTCAAGTGCAACTAACTCCTGCTGCATAGCTCTTATCCAATGTACGTTAGATTTCGCTTGATGATAAGATTGAGGTTCCTGAATATTTGAAACATCTGCCAAAAAAGATATGTATATGGAGGTAAGGTGTGGTATAAAAGGAAAAGTAGAAGGAGTATAGGCCGATGAACTACAACCAGAATACTGACAACAGGAAGATGAAGATAAAACATTGCTGGTGGTTGCATGAGACACAAAATCATTTAGCCAGGCTGGTTTATGTGATATTCTATTACTTCTATGCAAACCGGGAGTGGTAACAATTGAGAAAGTTGAAAATTGAGATGATGAAGATTCTGTGATATGTGTATCAGTGTTTGAAACTGATAAATTGATAGGAGAACTGTTAGAACCAGAAGTTAAAACATCAAGAATGTCAGAAGGCTGATTTGCTGGAACCAAAGGAAGTGGAATAGCTGGTGTTGTATTAGACGAAGACTGAAAAGGGAAAGTAGTTTAATGAAAAACTACACCTCTAGAAACAAGAACAAAATGAGATTCCAGATCAAACAACTTATAAGCCTTTTTTCCATGGCTATATCCCAAGAAAATACACTTATATGCCCTTGGATCAAATTTATCCTTACGTGGCTGAACATTTTGGCAAAATAAAGACATCCAAAAGATTTTATATGACCATACTTGGGTGGATAACCATATAAAGGCCCTGTTTGGTTGTTGGTTGATCAACTATTTTTTAGCTGATTGACCAAAATTAGCTGATTGACTTTATCAAGAAACTATTAATTTGTTTGGTTGTTGGCTGATTGGGCTGGTTGATTCAACCCAACCAGCTAATTTTATAGAAGCTTCTTGTAAGTAGCTTTTAGGCAACAACTGATTAACCTTTCCTATAATTCCCTTAAGTTTTGCCCAACCTCGTTACCGTCTCATTCTCTCGTTTTTTTCTAGATTCTTCTTCACTCTTACCTTGCGTCTCTCACAACTCTCATGATTTCGGATCTGTGTAGCTTGCATGAGAAACTGACAGTTTCCTCTTTTCTTGTTTCCATTTTCCCTTGTATTTTACACATTTCTTTCTTTTTGTTAAGATGTCACGGCAGCGACGATGATCACACTAGCCTCTTCTCTGTGACGGTATACTATAGCGGCGATTGACGGCGGTGACTTAACTAGGGTTTGTTTTCAGGTTCATGATTGGAAAGATAATCTTAAGCCTCTTCTCTTTCCTTCCCTTCTCTTTATTTGAACGTGTAATTGTATGTTTATTATGTGGGCATGCCTGGGTCTTGAAAAGTCATTAACTTGGTTATTGATTCGAGGGTTTTTGTTGGATGAAAGTTAACAACTTGATTAAAAGTACATGCAAGCATTTAGTTTTTAGGGTTTTTCAATTTTGGTACTCTTTAGTTTTTGACTGTTACGGTGTCAGGTCTCCAATATGGGGGTTTTTCTTAATCTTGTATTGCCTATCTTGAAGAACTTGAGGAAATGATGCAAGAAGCTTTAGTTGACCTTTTTTCTCGTAAACCTCCGGTTATAACTCATGAGTTTATTTGCTGGACTATTCTATACTTGGGAATAATTCTAACCAATTTCTTGATGCTTGTAGCAAGCAATGCAACTCATTTAAGACAAGGGCTGTGCAAGTCAAAACTGGAATAGAGAAAGCTGTTCCTGGCGTCTCTGTAGTACTCAACCCAGAAAAGGTATTACCAGTTAATACTTGTAAGCTTTACTGAATCATTTAGTAATTTAACTGTTGTGTTTTTCGTGACCTTTATTTGGTCACTGCTCTGCACTTGAAATTTTCAATGACATACTTGTTCATTCACCTACTTAAGTAAAAAGAAAAGGACTCTTTTCTTTATAAGACATGGTTTGAAAACTTGCATATGGTTACACTTTCTAAGGTCTTTTAATCAGCATTGGTTATACTTCTTCCGTAAAATTTAACTTGGAGGTTAAGGATCTGTTTTGATCATACATAGTTTTTTCTTTAATCAACATGAACTACAATTGTGACACCTTATTCTTTTTAAGTTATATGCTCTTAAGATGGTTTTACTCCAAACTAAATCGTTTTCTTCTCTTCTGAAAGCCTCGGAGGGGTTGCTTTGAGATAAAGGAGGAAGGTGGACAAAAGTTCATTAGTCTTCTGGTAATAGTTAACCTGAATTTATATGTGAACTGCCAATTACTTGTGTCTCTTTTTATTCTTGATATTTGATGCAAGATAAAGATGCACAAGTTATATGTATATATGTGTGCATTATCTTATATGATAATTGAAAACAAAGAGTACTAGTGGTCATAGATAGTAATTTCCATGAACAGAAACAACCACCTCTACTACCTTTACAAACTGATCTGCAACACCATTTTCAAGCTTGAAACGTTACAAGATCATGTTATTGTTTGATCAGGATTTGAATACCATTTTTTTCAACATGGAAACTTAAGAAAATACACCACTCTAATATTAACTTTATAGTTGATGAAATTTCTTGTGCTATATTCACAAAGAGTGGATGGTTTCACTTGTCATCGTTGTGGATAATTGGGCGATGACTAAATTGGAGGTTAGGCGCATATGTACTTTGTAGATATAAGTCAGCAGACAACATTAGAATTGAGTTTAGTACTAGACATTAAATTGTTAAAAACTTCATGTTGATTTAATGTTCTTGTAAACTTGTTGATTCCTGATATTGTGATCTTTTCAACCGGATTAACCTGTTTTTTTTGTAGGACATTATACATAATTGGTCTCTTTCATAAACTTCAGTATTGTTTTTCTACTAGCTAGTTATATCTTTGATATTCAATTTTTTTTTCGTGTGACCATTTTGGCTTCTTAACAAAAAGAATCCTACAATCTTTCCTTGGAACTATCTGTTGACTTCACAAGTTATCTAGTTGTAACTCTGTTGTAACTATCTGTCCATTATAATTATTTAGTTATATCTCTGTTGTAAATATCTGTCCATTATAATTAACTCTGTTGTAACTATCTGTTGATTTAATGGAACATGCCTGCAGTTCCTCTTTGTAACTAGTCTGAAACTAAATCTGACATTTAATGAAAGCATATCTAAGATAGATGTTTCATTAAATGAAGTCTGATAGTAGTTGAGATATAAATGGATTTGCTGCAGTTGAACAACGAAGTATGTTGTAGAAAGTTGCATTAATTTCGAGGGGCCTGTAGCTAATTTTTTTTAATTTCTTTTAACTCCATTTATTACTCATAATTGCCCATCGTCTCTTTTTCACCTATAAAATGGAAAAGCTCAACACAATTGTTAGTTGTTAGTCTTTACAACTTGCTTTTTTCCAGTCATCAGGTTCTTCGAAAGTGTGGTGATCTCAGTGCTATTTTGGGGATTTGCAAATTAGGTAATTCTTCCTTTTCAATGATATATAAAGTTTGATCCCCTTGATTGAATTTCTTGATGGTTTTATAGCTTGTTTCTGATCAGATTTTGTATCCTTATGCGGTATCTTATACTTTCATTACAGTTCCATTCTTTTTTTGGTCAAGAGGCCATTATGTGGTTAATCTTATGTTGGCCTTAGTTTGATATGGATAGTTGCTTTCTTTTGAAAGGCCTTATGTTCTAAAAATTGAATTTAAGGGTCTGTTTTCATATAAAGATCACTCTGAAATAGGTGAGAGTTGCTTTTATATTATGAAAATTGTATTTTAGTTTTTGTTGTATGCGTTAGACCACAAGTTGTTGTAAATTCGGAAGTTATATGGTCCACATCAGAACAGCACAATGTCTCCATTATTTCTGTTAGGTAAGAAGAACACATTTATATCTCTCCATAACTTGGCCACAAATAGTGGTTACTGGTGATGACAATGGCATGTGATCATAGAAGCATAGACCGATAATCTGATAACACATCAAATGACTCTTACCATTTCTATAGTATAGTATAGTACCAATGGTTTCTGTCGGTACAAAGTTAGTCCTATACGTACCCTAACCTATTAAATGTAGTTAGTGATTTACTATGTGTGGTAGCATTCAACATATAGGAGCCTTATGAATTGTGTCATCAGATTTTCAATGCTACATTGTTTTTATTAATCATTTGTCAATGCTACTATCTTTAATCAGTTATAATTGATCATTTAATGATTGTTTTAGTGTTATTGCTTTTTCAGGAATTATATCTTATTATTCTCGCAACAGTGACATAACTTGCTATGTTTTGTGGCCTGTTTTTGATAGTGTCGAGATCGAAAGAAGAAATAAAAAGCAAAGAAGAAAAAATTGCTTATGTGTAATACTTTTATAATGTCTGTAATCATAACCCTTCTCTACAAATTTATGTTTCTGAAATGATATAAAAATTTATGTTTGATATTTATCATTTTCTAATATTATTTACTACTGAATTTTTTTTCTTAAACCCTTCTGGTATTTACAAATTATTTGCTTAATGTATGATATGTACACGTGAGTAGATGATGGGAGTTTGATAGAGGGTCGGATCAATAACCAAATCAGAGTTTGGATTTGATTTACGTACAAGCATCATAATAGATTCAGATGGTAATAACTTGAAAATCAATATTCTAATATATAAACAAACAGTAATTTAAAAGAAAAATAGGTAATATTTTTTTATTTTGACGCACTAATATTTTTTTTTATTTTAACGCACACTCATGTTTTTGAAATGCTATTTCAAACTTGTCAAATTTAGTACACATAAAAGTATCATTATTTTTTATAATGACCTTGTTAATTTAGAACTCTCTCTTATCATTCCACCGAAGCCTAACTTGCAACCATTTTGTTTTATCCCTAACTCTCTCTTCTCTCTTTTTTATTTTCTCTCTTACTTGCAATCATTTTGTTTTATTCCTAACTCCCTAATTTGCAACCATTTTGTTTTTATCCCTAACTCTCTCAATTTTATTTTCATGTTTTATCCCTAACTCTCTTTTTTCTTTCTTTTTTATTTCATGTTTATCTTTTTCTAATATTATTTAATTATTTAATTGTTCTTTTGTTACCAAAAGAAGTATAATTTTCTTAAATTATTATGTATAAACAAATATTAATTTAATAAAAAATGTTTTATACTATAATATTTTAAATAAAAATATATTACAATTTTATATAACTTTTGAATAATATTCACAAGTTAATTCTATTACTCATTTTAAATTAACAGATAAAATAATTTTAAATTAAGTAATTAATAAAAATATTATGATGATAAAAAGTAATTATATATTTATTTTGTTGAACTAGTCTAATTCAAGTTAGTAAAACTAATTAAGTAGTGAAATCAATTGCAAATTGATTAACTAGCATATAATCTTTTTTATCTTATATGATTAGATAACATCATCCCAAAAAGGAAACAAAGAAGGAAGTCAAGGGAGGAATGATATAGGTAGGATTCGTTGGCCAAAAGAAACTCTTGTTATCTTTTGTGACATTTGTAACCATCACATTGAAAGGAGTAAGGGAAAACGCGGTGGAGTTATTGGTCAAAGGTTACCATGGAAGAAGGTGAAGGAAGAGTTTCACAAAGCAACCAACTTACCATGGGATAAAACAAAGCTTAAAAATAAGTTTGATTGGATGAGAACTAGATGGAGTCTTTGGGAATAGTTGAAAGGGAAAGAAACGAGATTAGGATGGGATTATGACAAAGGAACAATTGCTGCTAGTGAGGAGTGGTGGACTTTGAAGATTAAGGTTATCCCTTTTTCCCCGATTTAAATTATTTTCCTTTAATGCTAAATAGTTAGTTAAATATAAGTTATTTAATTTTTTTTGTAGGAGAACATCAAATTTAAAACATTTAAACAAGAAGGGCTTGAACCTGAGCTTGAATGTAAGTTGGATCAACTTTTTAGATGTTTGGCCCAAGGAGAGACTACATTTTGTCCTGTGGCTAACCCTCCACAAAGACAACGAGAAGTTGAGGAAGTATATGTTCCTTCTCTACCTGATAGTTATAATGCTCATCATCAATTATCAGGCTATCATGATCATGAGAATATAGATTAGAATAATGGTCTAAACAATTGGAAGAAGTGTGGAGAGAATCTACCCCGACCCCTCAAGCTACATATGATGAAGGGACTGAGAGAAGAAAATGTAAAAGGGTTTTGGAGAGTGATAGTTCACAAAGTAACAAGAGTGCAAGAACTAATTTCGCTAAAAGGGTAGGAAGATCTGTAGCAATGTATGAGAGGCTTGATGATATGATGCAATTGATTCAAGAGAGACAGAGTGAAACAAAGAAGATGAATAAATCCATTACGAAAATTTTAGACACGATAAATATTGGTGCATCACAAAGTCCCGGTGCTAGTGCGTCACATCATGATATTACGAATGCTTTGGGAAAAATAGATACTTTGCCTGTTTCAGAGACTGGTACTCCTGAATTTTAGTTTGCTTACATATTGATTGAAGATCCGCAAAGAAGGTCCGTTTTTTTAGTTTACCAGATGATACAAAGAGGGTTGAATACATAAAGTTTATGTATGAGTATAACAAACATAAAAAACATTAAACATAGTTTCTATCTATCCATTACTATTTTTAGTTTATTGTTTTTATTATTTGTGCACTTATGTTGACATGCCGTTTTTTAAGACATTATGAATTTGGTTAGCTTATTTTATTATATTATGTTATCTTGTTGGTAATCTATAATTTTATT
>JAOQMQ010000002.1:18009217-18026559 GCA_027563845.1 Erythroxylum subrotundum
TTGGAGGTTGAGTCTCGTTTCCTCCAACAATACCCCATAAATCTTGTCCTAGCAGATAAAACTGCATACGAGTGCTCTATGTATTATAATTGCTATTGTTTAATTTTTCTATACCACTAACAGTGGTGCTCATATCTGCCATAATTACTCGATCCCTGATCGAATAATTTCACAATCCCGGATTATGACTAAATTTCGGCAGAATCTCGACTAGGACATGATCCCTGACTGTAAAAAATTTGAACAATGGAGCAATGACTCTAGATGACACAACCTCGCTCTGATACCACTTGTTAAAGAAAACGACGATAATTTTATTGATAAAAGGACTTGAATACAAGACTCAACACACACCGAAAGGAAACAAAAAACAGAAGGACTAAGAACGAAACATAGACGCACTACACTTAGGACTCTTTTTCTCTCTCTATTTGGTGGTACCTCACTTTTTCTATATCACAAAGTAGTGCTCCATCACAAGTTGCAAGGAAGACTCTAGATTGCCCAAGTTGCCAACTTGGGCGATCATTCCAGATTTTTTTTTTTTTTTACAAATCTAGAGTTTTCCTAACTCTAGAATTTTCTACAAGGTTCTAAACATTAGTTGGTGATTTCTAACAAAAGAAACCCGCTCACATTTTTTGACTCTGAATCGGATAGTTGGGCTTCGGGAATGGGGCCCAACAGTATAAGTCTGGGTAAAGAACGGTCAATTTTGTATTATCACTTACGTATATATGCCATGATAATTATCACAATTATCCATGTAATCTCCAGTGCTGCTGAATCCCCAGTTTATTCGGTTATTGTAACTCAGTGCAGTACCACCTTCTTCATTGTTGTCACCTTCGTACCAGATTTTCCATAGTTATTGCTCAAATGAAAATCGGGTCCGCTGAAGTTTATGTGTAATGAATCATAGTTTGCAGCCATATTGAATGTCAGATCTATGAAGTAGAACTATGTTACCACCATTTCATTTAAGTGTTTTATAACTTTGCATTAGAAAGAAGATACTTGGGGCATTTCGATGTATCTTGGCATGGAAGCAATGAACTTCTGTTAACATGATATAATAATGTCAGAAAAGTCACAGAGTTTTGCATGCCTGAGACCAAGAAAAGAAACTTACTTGTTGATGGAAGAACTTCTAAAGAGGTTTAAGTTTCTGGTACAAAGTGTACAAGAAGCATCAGCTGCAAACACTTGCCAAAAAGCATTATAAAAATCCACTTAGCTTGTTGCCACTCAAAAATCTAGTCAGAATCCACATGAACTTTATCAAACTAATTTTGATATCCATCTGAAAGTGAGGGTCATTTTAAACTTAATCAACTTGCAACATTTTCTTACGCAAAATTCAATTTTGTTGTGGCATCAGTAGGAATTTCCCCATCCAGCTTGTTGAAGGTTACATCACTGCAAAAGATTGCATGCAGAAAAGGAACTTCTTATGCGATAAAATTATTGCCTCTTGAAGGCGTTATGAGATGAGAGCATCCATGCACGCTCAAGATAATCAGTCACAAATTTAGATATGGCTAAGCTTTGAACACTGTTCTGCTTATTTCATTTTCTATTTTCTCCCTATGTCAGGTTATTAGATAAAACTACTTGCCCGGTATGCAGTAACCAACTAGAACTGTGGAAAGTTGCATGTTAAATATATATCCAACAACAACTCCAAGTAAAACTAAAACTTGCAGCAGTTTCTTCAGTGTCCAAACATATTCTGGGATTGATCCACACAAGTTCTCATTTCTCAGTACCTTTGTGAGAAAAACAAACTTTAGTTGAATAATTCTGAGTAGAAAATATTTAAGATTTCTAGCATTTAACATGGAAAGTCTTCATCATTTCAGGCAGCCGTGTAGGAAAATGAAATTCTATTCCTTCAACATCAGTAATCCTCCTGCACAACAAAAAGTTTTAGGGAATGAGCTTGCCCTTTTCTGTTTCCAGTTCCATCCTGTCTGTTTGTATTCATCAGTATTAAATTAAAGCACTTCTACTCACGGATCAATTAAATTTTGTAATTTAAAAATGCTGTAAGGTATGGGCCCATTCAGTCCACTTGCATACATTTCACTTCATCAAAAGGACGTATTATTAACTTCAGAATATGCAAAATGCAGCTTGAGAATGGAACCAGAATGCCAGAGATTAAAGTCTCACAGCCTGTCAAGCTGAGTCCAGTTCTTGATGAAACTAGGTATGGTACCATTAAGGATATTATCACTAATACGACTGCAAAACAAGAAATACAGGGACTGAATTATGTAAACTAACCAGAAAGTTTTTGAGTAATACTATCAAAAGCATAAGCTAGTGCATACAAGTTTTTAATGCCTTGTATGTGTGCAAGTTCCTCTGGTAACTCTCCTTCCAACTGATTAGAAGAAAGGATGCTGTAACCATGTGATCATAACACTGGAAACAAATGTCAGTACATTTACAACGATGTGTTGAAATGATGGAGTGCATTTCCCATGCAAACTTCATCTATCCATCTCATTCCAGCATAAAAACCACTACAATAAAATGATAGCTAGAGCAAATAATGTTTCTTACAGATCTGTTAGGTTCACCAATTTCCCAAGGTGTGAAGGGATAGGACCAGAAAATTGATTGGCCTCAAGGCTCCTTGTTTTATTGCCATTCAATAAGAGAACAGGAAGAGTAAGCTTGTAATCAAGTTAAAGCTGAAAGAAGCAACCGCAGTTCTTGACATACAAGTAAGTGAGGCTAGGAAAATTTCCCAGGTATCTTGGAATACTTCTTGACAAGCGGTTGGCGGTGAGTGAGCTGCATAGTATCGATCATAGGTTATAGAAAACTTAAACGAAAAGGAAAATTTATATGTTGCAGGGACAGGCAAAAAGGGTCTGGTTGCGCTTACATAAATGTCAAATTCTGCAGTTTAGTCCATTCAATAGGAATTGTCCCACTAATATATGTTGAATAAGCAACTCAAACAAAATTTTTCTTAAGGAGTTTCGTACATGATCATATGATCTGCTAGAAAATGAAAACTTTACAATCAGCGGAGAACCTGGGGTTCAGAACATCTAAAAGTACACAAATCTAACAGTGTGTCTAAGCAGACTATGCCGCATGGTCAAATTACAAACACATCACCTGAAGTTCAATCATTACATTATGCTTACAGTTATGCAGTTTCTCCAAAAATTTTACGGATTTTTGATGAAGCTGACAGCTGGAGAGTACAAGTTGTCAAACTTGGATGGCTAATATTTAAACTTGGTGGGCATGGTAGGCACCGAACTAATAAAACAAGAAGAATGGTTAGCCAACTTGGCCAATCATATCTTCATTCTCCTGCCTATAAATAGGCAGGAGATGAACGAAGAGAGGAGAGCAAGCAGAAGAGAAAAAAAGAGAGAGTGAAGTGGGAGAGAAAAGAAAGAGAAAGAGAGAGAGATAAAAATATTTTGTATATTTTTGTGGGTCTAGTTTTTCCTTATAATTCTCCAGTTTTTCTTAGCAGTAAAATTCTTCTATCCTCACCCGCAATTTTTACCCTAATTTGGGGGTTTTTCTATGTGTGTTCATTACTATTACCTCAGTTCTATTTAGCTGCGAACTTGCTCTAATCAGGTCGATTTTCAAAACAAGTGGTATCAGAGCGAGGTCAGAAAATTACGACGAAATTTTTGATGTAATCCGTTCGGTGTTCCAGTGAACACAGTGAAAGTTGGTGAATAATAACCAAAAGGTGACAATTGTTCATGTATTTATTTTTGCATTAAACTGTGCAGTAACTATTATTCCCATATACGGTACTATTCACATATACGGAACTATTTATACGTATGGGTATTATTCATACATATAAGTACTATTCACGTGAAATAGTGAGAGCTAAATTATGTTCGTGATAAAAGCAATGACAGCAAAATTTGAGATTGAGAAGTTCAATGGGAGTAATTTCTCATTGTAAAAGTTGAAGATAAAGGTAATTTTGAGGAAAGATAATTGTCTGAGGCCATTAGTGAACGACCAGCTGGAGTCACAGATGAAAAATGGAATAAGATGGACATGAATGTTGTAGCTAATCTTCACTTAGCATTAGTGATTGAACCCAAGTTTCTTACATGAATTGGTGATATTTTCATAGTTTTTATTATACTTCTTAGCTCTTATTTTTAGATTTTATGCTTAATTTGAGTCTTGAGTGCTTGCCTTTACTTTATGTAGTTTGAGAGTAAAATTGTCACAAATTATTATCAATTGCACTAAATTAATTTTCTAAGAACAATTGATACTACAAACTACCATTTGTTCATTGTAAGAGACTCAAGAAGTAGATGCAAAGAGTGAAGGCTGAAAATGACAAGTCAACCGGGCAACAGGAAAAGTTCGTCGCGGCGAACTTAGTAGATCATGAAGAGACCTTTCGGGAAAAGTTCGCCGCGGCGTGAATTAATTCTGTCGCTGCGGCGAAAAAACCAAAATTTCAAACAAAACCTTTCGGGAAAAGTTCGTCGCGAAAAACTTTCAAATACCCGAACCATTTTTGAAAGTTTACCCACTGTGTAACCCGATCCATCAACCCAGTTTATAAAAACTACGTATTTTAGGTTAAAAAGGGAGAGCCGACATCATCTGGAAAGAACTCACTCACTCTCTCTACCATCGGAACAATTTTTCTACTCACCCTCATTTTCCTCTCTTGTTCTGCTCTTTCCACTGTCTTCTGCTACCATGGATGCTTCCAATGGATTCTCGGTTGTGAAGTTTCTTGGAGTTATGCGTGGCTAGGCACCTCTCTCTTCTTGAAGATGTAGCAAAGGCTTGAGTTCAGTGGGCTAAAAAGGGGAGTGACTTAATCCATGTTTAGTTATAATTTATAAATTCCTAGGTTTAGGATTTGTAATTTATAGTTGAACATTCTTGATTAGAGTTTAATCAAGTTTCGGATACTCATTGTGTTGTGGAATTTGTTGATGTAGAACTTTGAGCATTAAATATATGAAGTCTCATATATGTTTATTTGTGATCTTGTTGAATCTCTTTTATCTTGCATAGTTGTGTTTGATGTTGAGGTGCTTTGAGATTCCAAGTAACTTGTTGCATTGATTTACCCACTACACACACTAAAGGCATTTAACAAGGTCTTAAAGAATGGAGTTCATTAATTAAGACCTTGGACTTAAAGAGTTCTTTAAGGTTTACCATTTGAAACTTAGTGATTTTCACTCCCACCAAAATTAATTTTGAACTATGATAGCCAAAGCTCGTTTTCAATAGAATACTATCACATTTGATCATTGTCTTATTCTTTCCAATTTTTATTTCCAAAATCCAAAAAAATACTTTTTACACATTTGTTTTACAATTCATTTAATTTTGTGTAGATTTTCAAAAATCAAAACCCCCTTTCCTTGGCTTGCATTTCATGACACATAGTTAGCTTAGATCCATTTCATTAGGTTCCGATTAAGTGAAACAACCCGAGGTTGCATTCTATATTGCAATCCTTGGAATTATATTCTTGATTTGACCTCTAAAGGTAAGAACAAAAGGCTTCGAATCAAAATGGCGTCGTTGTCATGGAACTAAGTAATTGGTTCTCTAGGTTAGCTTTTGTTATTTTTGCTGCTAATTGAGGTTAGGAACCTTTTCTTTTAGATTTCATTTTAGACAGTTTAGTTTTATAGGATTTTAATTTCTTTGCATAGCATTTAAATTTTGAAAACACAAACAAAAAGAATACTCAACAATTGCACTTTTCATACTTAGCATTCTTTTTGGACCCACATAGCTTTTGAGTTTTTCCTTTTATAACTCTTTGATTCATACGTACATACTTTTATACATACTTTCACACACGTACACACTTGCTGATTGAGCCTAAGTTTATTATATAAATTGGCTACACTTTCATGGCTGTTAATGTACTTTTTGACTCTTAATTCGTGATTTTGTGCTTAAATTAATTCCTTATAGTGAGCTCGTATTTTATGCAATTTGTTAGTAAAATTGTTGCAAATTGACATTAATTGCATTATAATTTTTCTAAGGACAATTGATACTACAAATTGTTATTGCATATTGTAGGAGAAAAAGGAGTCAACAGGATATGAGCTCCTTCACACACGTCGCGGCGCATCAAGAAGAAGGCACATGTCGCGGCGTACACTAATCATCTCGCCTCGGCGCATCATCACGTAACAACACACCGCGACGACGATTAATTGTCCGCCGCGGCGAGTGATCCAAGAAGCACATGTCGCGGCGCAGCTCCTTCCTCGTCACGACGAACAGTCGGATATCTGGACTTTAATTGGAAAAATCTCTCACTGTACCGACCCGACCCGTGACCCATCCTTTAAAAACTTGCCGAATTAGGTTATCCAGGCATTCAATATACAAAAAAACACACAGAAACCAATCGGCAGCGAGGAGAGGAGACAGAGACCGTCCGACACTTCACCACCGTCATTCTCCATCTGCGACCATCATCCGCCACCACCGATCACTTCATCGTTAACTCATCTGCCAGTCTCTATAGTCATGGGTGACATCGGAGCTTCAGCAGCGATGGGGATTTCCGGAGTCATGCACGACTAGGTCTTCCACCCTCTTGAAAATGTAGCATTGACTTGAGTTCACCGGGCTTCAAAGGGGAGTAATCTGACATTGTCAAGTTTAATTATATTATTGTAAATCTCTGAGTTAGGGTTTACGGTAGTGTAGTTAAATTAGCTTGGTTATAGTTTAATCAAGTGTTGAATGATATTTGTGTTATGGATTTGGTTATATGTAGAAATTTGATGCTTAATATATGAAGTCTCATATATGTCATTTGGTGATTGTGTTGATCTTCTTTATCTGCCTAGTTGTGTTTGATATCGAGATTTTGCTTAAGCTAAGTGACCACTTGCATTAAATTGTCCATTTCACACATTAAGGTGCTTCTAACAAGGTTTTAAGAAACGGAGTTCATTGATTAAAGCCTTGGACTTAAAGAGTCCTTTAAGGTTGATTAATTGAAAACTTGGTGAATTTCACTCCCGAAAAATTTGTTTGAACCCTGATAGCCTAAACTTGTTTTCAAGAGGACTTTATCTCATTCGATTATTGTTTGAAATTTTGAACTTTTATTTTCCCAAAAATCAAAAAATATACTTTTTATACATTCTTCTTTAATTTTAGTTTAATTTCCTAAATTTTGATCAATGATCCAAACCCCCCTTTTTATCAACTTTGTTAGCATTTTTGACAATTAGGCTAGCTTAAAACCTTTTTCGTTCGGTTCCAATTAAGTGAGACGACCCGAGGTTGCATCCTATACTGCAATCCTTGGAATTCAATTTTTTTTGATTCGGTTTCTAAGGGATTGATCTCTAGATTGAAACGAAGAGGCGATCAAAATGGCGTCATTGCCGGGGAACCAAGAAATTGGTTTTCCATAGGTTAGCCATAGTTAACTTTAACTGTCGTTGATAATAGGAATCTTTGCTTTTGCATTGCATTTTGGATAGTTTAATTTTCATACTTGTCAATAGTATAGATTTTGATTTTCCTTTGCATAAGCATACATTTAGAAACACACACAAAGCATACTTTCGTACTTTAATTTTTCATACTTAGCAATTTTTCACACATACACACATTTATACATACATTTATACACTCATACACTCGCATCCATCACATTTCACTTTTATCTGACTTTGTGTGATTGTGAGTAAATTTTTCTATAGCTTCAATTTTTGTTCCCGTGGATTGTTCTTGTGCATGCCCAGGAAACTTAGACTTGTTCATTTCCAACCTGAAATCGAAAGACACTTGAGAAAACTTAGGAAAGAGAGTAAAGAACAAGAGAGACGTAGGGTAGATGAACAAGAAAGAGAAAATATGGCTGAGAATCCCAACTTTGCACAAAATCCTCACTTTCCTGCAAACCAACCTAGAAATGAAGATCATGGATTAAATGGTGAGCACGAGAGAGTGGGAGAAAACAATGAGAACCAAAGACGTAGGACTATTAGGGAAGCAACAACTTCTGACGTTAATTATGACCCATTTACTGCTGCTTACCCTAATTTTGATATTAATTTTAAAGTTAAAGGTTTGCTGATTAATTCCCTTCCCAAATTTCATGGTTTGGCAGGAGAAGATCCATATATGCACCTACAGTCATTGTCAATGATCTGTCAAAGTATGAAGCCGGTAGGAGCATCATTAGACCAAGTTCTCTGGAAGGTGTTTCATCTATCCCTGGAAGGAAAGGCACGGGAGTGGTACATGAGCCTCCTGAGGCATGTAGCTAACGCATATCATAGCTGGGCTAATTTGAGGAAGGCCTTCCTAGAGAAATATTTCCCCGCCTCCAGGACATCATCGATGAGGAAGGAAATCTATTCGGCAAAGCAAGATTATGACAAGTCCTTGTATGATTACTGGAACCGCTTTCAAGACCTACTATCAAGACGCCCCCATCACCAAATTCCTGATGAGCAGTTGGTACAATATTTCTATGATGGGTTGAAAAGTCAAGAGAAAGGTATGTTGGACGCAGCATCTGGAGGATCTTTGATTGACCTCAAGGCATCGGAGGCATGGGACCTGATTAAGAAGATGGCCCTAAACCATCAATAGTACAGTGTGAGAGATTCCAGAGGAGTGCATGAACTAGGAGCTTTAACAGCTCAAGCAAAAAGAATGGAAAGTCTGAAAACGAAGGTGGATTCACTAGAAAACAGGATAACATCGCAACTATCTTTCATCACTGTCGAATTAAAGAACTTAAATGTGCATCAGCCATCATCTTCAATGGATCTTACCGCACCTAGTTGCGATACTTGTGGGGTCGGTGATGCACATATCGAGTGTATGCCCTGGAAGATATGAAGAAGTCTCGACAGTGTATCCAGGAAGAACAAATCCGAAGTGGGATCCATACTCCAACACCTATAATGAAGGATGGAAGGCTAATCCGATATTTAGTTGGAGAAATGACGAGAGCAGATCACCTAATAGGTTTCAACAAGGAGGTGGAGCTGGACCTTCCAATAACCAGTTCCCAAATCAACAAGCTCTGACGGTCCCAGCTGAAGAGGATACCAATCAGTTACTTCATAACATGATGACTCTGATGAAGGAAGAGAGGAATTCAAACACTGATCAGCTCAATGCCATAACGAATCTTATCCAACAGGATTCTTCGAAGACCGCTGCTCGGTTCAATGCTTTAGAGAAAAGAATAGAACAATGGGAGACCAAAGCAGAGAATATCAATACATATGTCACTCAGTTGTCCAACAACATGAGTGAGAATCAAGCAAGAAGCAGTGGGACAATTCCTTCCAATACCGTGATGAATCCGAAGAGCTTAAATGCAATTGCTCTGCGAAGCGAAAAACAGGTAAGATTTGACACTCCAGAAGAAGAAGCATGCAATGAGGAACTTGAGGGTGAAGAAGCACCTCAACTTAAGGAAACAACAAAGAGATCTGAGAGTGTCAAAGAAGAAAGTTTATTGAAGGAGAAGAAGTCAGCATCTAGGGACTTCTTCAAGGACAAAGCTGAGAATGAGAAATCAAGCGAGCACGAGGCTAAAGGTAAGGAGGTAAACCTTCAAGACCTTCCTTTTCCAAATTCGTATTTGATAGGCAAACGTATGAATGAAATCAAGCATGAAAAGGAAATCATAGACTTATTTGGAAAAGTTGAGGTAAATGTTCCCTTACTTAACCTAGTAAAGCGAGTTCCAGCCTATGCTAAATATCTTAAGGATTTATGCACAAACAAAAGGAAGTTTAGGCCAAATGAGAGAGTCCAAGTGAGCTCAAACGTGTCCGCATTGTTTAAACCTCAAATACCGGTAAAGTGTCAAAACCCTGGATCTTTCACCATTCTTTGCATCATAGGAAAGGTAACTATAGGAAGAGTTTTGTTAGATCTAGGGGTCGCTATAAATGTGATGCCCAAATTCGTCTATCAAGCCTTAGGCGTGAAAAGTTTAAAACCCACATCTGTGGTCTTATAATTAGCTGATAGATCATTTCGGCATCCAGTGAGCATAATTGAGGACATCCTGGTCCAGGTAAAGGGTTTAGTATTTCCTGCTGATTTTTATGTACTTGATATGTCTTCTGAAGTTGTGCAGGATACTTCATTGATACTCGGGCGACCTTTCTTGCAGACAGCGAGCACCACGATCAGCATGAAGGAAGGTAAGATCACCATGGAGGTAGACGATCAACAGGTAAGCTTCAATATGTATGAAGCTATGAAACACCCCCATGAGGATTATTCACTTCTAGGAGTTAATATGCTTGATGTTGTCTCTGATGATGCATGCCCTGCTATTGACTTACAGGAGGATTCCTTTAATCTTGGTTTATGTTCACTTGAATTTGGGGAAAGGTCTCCTGTTAATCTTTCAGGTTATCCAGACAGCGCCAAAATTAAAGTTGATGCAGAAATAGCTTAAGGCACTGTACCTCATCACCAATGCATAACTGAAGAATACCAGGAAAGTTTGTCGCAGGTCATGTCTGCATCAGATCGCCAAGAATCGGACTCCACCTCGGAGGAAACAGGGAGTGATCTTTTCTCTCTTGAACTTCACAAGTTGATTCCTTCCATTTTGCAACCACCCGTGCTCGAATTGAAACCCTTACCTGCCACATTAAAGTATGTTTTTCTTGAATCTGATGGGAGATTACCTGTAATAATTGTCAATACTTTGTCCGAACCTGAGGAACAGAAACTCCTAAATATTTTGAGAGAATATAAGTGGGCCATAGGATGGACTTTAGCAGACATACCTGGGATTTGTCCTGCTATTTGCACCCATAGGATATTGTTGAATGAGGGTTCCAAGATGGTAAGGCAACCTCAGCGAAGACTAAACCCACTTATCTTAGATGTAGTGAAGAAGGAAATCACCAAATTGTTGAGTGCTGGGATAATATATCCTATCTCCGATAGTGAGTGGGTTAGTCCAATACATGTAGTACCAAAAAAGAGTGGGATCACGATGGTAAAAAATGATAGGGATGAGTTTATTCCTACTAGAGTGCAGAATTCGTGGCGAGTTTGTATAGACTATCGGAAATTAAATGATGCCACCCGAAAAGACCATTTCCCTTTGCCTTTTATTGACTAGATGCTTGAAAAACTCGCTGGAAAATTACATTACTGTTTCCTAGATGGTTTCTCTGGGTACTTTCAAGTACCTATTGCACCTGAGAACCAGGATAAAACCACTTTTACATGTCCTTTCGGCACCTTTGCCTACCGAAGGATGCCTTTTGGTTTATGTAATGCTCCAGGGACTTTCCAACGCTGTGTAATGGCTGTATTCTGTGAATTTTTAGAAGAATGCATGGAAGTTTTTATGGATGATTTCATAGTTTATGGTGATTCATTTGATACTTGTCTTTTCAACCTTACAAAAGTTCTTAAGAGATGCATTGAAAAGAACTTGATCTTGAACTTTGAAAATTGCCATTTCATGGTCAATGAAGGTATAGTGATATGTCATTTGATTTCCAAGAAGGGGATTGAGGTTGATAAAGCTAAAATCGAGGTCATATCTTCTTTGCCTTATCCTGCCTGTGTTCGAGATATCAGATCATTTCTAGGTCATGCAGGATTTTATAGGAGGTTCATTAAAGATTTTAGCAAAATCGCATTACCTCTTTCCAAACTTTTACAAAAGGATGAAAAATTTGAGTTTGATGATTCTTGCAAAAAGGCCTTTGATACATTAAAATCAAAACTCATTTCTCCACCTATTTTAGTTGCTCCTGAATGGAACTTACCTTTTAAACTTTCATGTGATGCCTCCAATTGTGCTGTAGGGGTTATGCTGGGACAACGAGAGGAGAAATTAGCAAGAGTCATCGCTTATGCCTCAAAGACACTGGATCCAGCTCAAACAAACTACACAACGACCGAAAAAGAGCTCTTTGCAGTGGTATTTGTGTTAGAAAAATTTAGACAATATTTGCTCAACTCATATATCATCATTTTTACTGACCATGCAGCTATTAGGTACCTCTTAAAGAAACCACAGTCGAAACCTAGATTGATACGGTGGACCTTGCTTCTCCAAGAGTTTGACATTGAGATAAAGGATCGAGCTGGCGCGACAAATCACGTAGCCGACCATTTGAGCAGGCTACCAGAAGATACACAGGGAGTAGACTCTTCTGAACTAACTTGTGATTCTTTTCCTGATTTTGTTCTATACGCCTCAGTTTTCAAGGAACCCTGGTATGCACATATTGTCAATTACCTGATGACCAGACTAACTCCTCATTTTATGTCTCAGGCACAGGCTCAAAAATTAAGAAGCGAAGCTCGACATTACATCTGGGATGAACCTCATCTGTGGAGGCTGTGCAATGACCAGGTAATCAGGAAATGTGTCCCTAATGAGGAATTTGACGCTATACTTTCAGCTTGTCATTCAATGGTTTGTGGGGCACATTTTAGTGCTAGGAGGACATCTTGGAAAATTCTGAATTCGGGTTTTTACTGGCCTACCCTTTTCAATGATTCATTTAACTTTTCCCAATCATGTGATAAGTGTCAACGTTTTGGAGGATTAGGGAAACGACATGAAATGCCACAACAACCACTTTTGTTTTGCGAGATCTTTGATGTTTGGGGAATAGATTTCATGGGTCCTTTTCCCCCATCGTTTGGCCTTATGTATATTCTCCTAGCTGTTGACTATGTCTCCAAATCGTACTGATTATGACTTTACTTTTGACTGGGAATAAATTTTAACTTCTCATTCAGAGTTTGAGCACCTATAACATGTTTTCAGGTTTTCTTTCGAAGCAAAGAAGAAAGGATTGCAATGGTTGTGGTTGGAGGAGCCACCAATTTCTCATGATCTAAAATGTGCTCACGCATCGGAAAAAGGAGATGAAGAAAATTTTCATTTGAGTTTTGGAGAAAGGGGTTTAATAAAAGGAGAAATTAGATCTATAGAGCTTAGTGTCAATTATGAGGTTAAATCTAGTTTTAAGGAGTTTTGAGTTGGAGAAACAACATAGGGGTTCTGGTTAAGGGGATTTAAAGATTGCAAAAAAATGTTGAACAAGGAGGAGGATGTGCTGTTGTAAAAGACAAAGATGGTATACCAGTTTGAAGGAAGAATCAAATAAAGGTTAGTTTTGTTACGCTTCTATTTTTTGGTCCAATTTTCATTTTTTAATTTTCAATTTTTCTTTTTTTATATTTTATTTTTTAAAATATAAAAAAAACCTGATTAGTTATCTATGTATAATTATATTTTTATTATAAACAATAATTATTTATTAGATAAAACTTTTGAATAAATTATTTTTAATTAAAAAAATTATTTTAATCATTTATATAATATTTATTAAAAATTATTAACGAAATTATTTTATTTTATTAAAATAAATAATTTAAAATTAAATTTTTATGTAAAAATTAATATTTATTTTCAATATGTTTTAGTTACTAAATAAAATTTTATTTGTAATTTATATATTTTAAAGATACTTTAAATTTAATTATACCTATTAATAATTATTATATTTAAATTAATTAAATTAAATTAAATTATTCATAATTCTTGCCTATAACTACTTTCAATTAATTAAATATAATATTAAATTAAACTATTAATAATTCTTATTAAAATAAATATATTAAATATATTAAATAATATATATTTATTCGATACTAAATCATATTAAAAAACAAAAACAAAGAATAAAAATTACATTATATAATTTTTAAAAATTGAAAAATTAAAATCAAAACTAAAAACTAAAAAAAACTCAAACAATATTTGAAAAAAAAAACAAATAAACAAACAGACGGTGATGTAGGGCCAGGGCACCCGCCTAAGGCCCATTCTCATAAATGATAAAATATGACATATTTTTATTCTCATAAACAATCAAAAGAAACAAAATAAGACTTATTCTTGACTTTATAAAAAATAAAAAAAAAGACTCATATTTTATCTTTTTTTTTTATAAGAACCTAAAAATAAAGGAAACTATAAACTTTTTTTAACTTTACCCACAGCCTATAAAATATTATAAACGGCTGCGATCATGGTAACAAATTTTTTTAGAGGGAAACGGGTCATAAGTTAGAATAATTAAAAAGGGAAAAAAAGAATTTGAGAGACGAGCATTTGACGGAAAGAGGCTAGATCTAGATGGAAAGGATCATGGGTGGCTTTTTCTTGATTCTAACGTACATAAGCAAAATTAAATGTTGAAAGGCGTGTCAAATTATGCCTTCATCTTCAAAGATGGACTAGTTTCTCTTCTTGCGAGGAATGTGCACAACTCATTTTAGGTTACACATATATAGTGCCATCAAATCAAACTCGTACCCGTCAACATTTACATCGCCGTCTCTTGCTTCTAACCTTGACTTTAGGATCATTTCGTTCTTTTGGGCCCGGTATCAGCTAAGATAGGTAGGCTAGCTAAGACTAAAGAACGGGAAACACGAGCCGAAAACATAAAGTGAATATGACACGTAGGGTCCAAGCTGGAGTGAAATTCTTAGAGACTTATTAGGTAGCTGCCACGTGATCGTGGATGGGTTCGGCCCTAGAAGTCTTCTGGGTTTGACGAAAACACCTTAATTGATGGTGCCATTTCTTCGCCATTCCATGCCTAGATGTTCCAATATTGGGGGTTCTTTGTATATAGCTTGTATTTTGCTTCCACGAATTGAACCATTGCAAGGTGGGGCTATTCCTGTAAGTCGACAGGGGAGTACCGGTTACATTCAAGATTGAATATGGGTAATGGGTGCAGAGCCTTTTCTTTTGGTAAGATTCAGATTAACATCTTTTTCATAATGTATTAAAAGAACTTGGCTATATTTCTGAGTGCTTAAACGTCATTATTACTGTTCTCTATGACGGAAGCCAAACCATTGAAGACCGACCAAATTCACACGAACATAAGCAAAATGTTTGCTTCTGTGTAATGAACTAAAATCTTCGTGTCCCATGGGCGGCACGTGGTGCCCCATGTGATGCCTTAGAGAAGCAAAGTAGAATATCTTTAGAATTTTGCCGTCTTTTGTAGCAAAACGTCCTTCATACATGTCTCTTTATTATACTGCTCAGTGTGAGATGATTGAAAGAAAAAATCACAAACATGCATCTCAAAACACAAGTTCATTTATGTGTAAACAAGATATATGTATGTTATTCACCATATTTAGTAACGGAAGCATAACAGAAAAATACCTCCAGCCATTGTTCCAATGATGTCCAACAATGTCTCTAAAAATTTTTGAATCTTCTAGCCTCTGATTTCCACAATGCGATTGTGTCTAGTATTTGTTACGTGAAAAAGAAGATAGGGACCCAAAATATATATTTTATCGCTTCATCACATCTGCCCATCACAGAAGATAAAATTGATGAAGTATGGGCATTTTCATTTGCATGATTAACTGGTTAAATATTAAATGGACCATATTCTAAACAATAGGAACAGTAGGAAGATTTCAAGAAAATCTTATATTCTCCCGCTTTGTCCATTTAACCCAATATCAAACATAACAAGAAACCCAATATCAAATTTAGTCCATTTAACCCAACATAAAACATAACAAAAAACTAAATATATAAATCATGGCGATAGCTCCTCTTATAGTGAGTATTATCTTTCATGTATTACATATATAAAATTTATCATTACTAGCCCTTAAACTTAATAAATAAATCATATGTTTATTATAGGTCTAAATTAGATGAAATTTCTCAAAACAATCAAATATATGTATGCACAAAAACATACGAGAAAACATCAAATTAAATAAAAGCTCTATTAAAGCAACAAATGTGCAAACAAATCATATTATGGAACCAAGTCTCATTTGCACTACGTGATCTTTAAACTGCCTAAAGCCTGTCAACAAGGAAAGCAATAAAGACTTCCCTTCAATTGTAGTAAGAAATCCTTCAATGGGATTGGGAAGGAAAACAATCAACTTTGATTCCTAACCAAGTTCCAGAATTGCAACTCAAAGAAGATGAGATGTTTAATAAAATTCTTATTAGAGGTATGAGATCACTTTCTAATATCTATCAGAGATGCAATATGGCTATACTTGAACTTGCAGATTTTTAGGAAGCTGAGAATGATCCAAAATGGGTTACATATTGTACATTCTATTATGAGTCATGTAGCCTAGGATAAGTCTTTAGTGATTAGTTATGATGTATAATTTAATTCTTTCATGAGATAATCCCTAGTTATGAGTCTTTAGTGATTAAAAGAAAAAGGGATTAGTTATTGATCATTTTGATCATCTCATTCTCTCTCATTCTCTTAAAAACTCCAACATTATTCATAAATTGTTTCTAGTCGTAGTTTCATTAAGAATAGATATTAGGAATCAGTAAAACAAGCATACTTTATGTTTCTTTCTTGTGAAAAAAGTTTTTGATCTTATAAGTAAAGTATAGAGATACTTAAACAAATATGTAGGTGTTTAATAGAGAATACGTTCGCTAAATTAACCTGATTATGAGGATCCCAACTAGAATATAATTAGTTGTGTTTCTCTGGATTTTCTCATTATGATGGTTGTAGAATTAATCCTTAGAGTTAAGATTACCAAAGTATCTCACATAGGAATCACTATATTTTAACACTACTTAAGACCTATTCTATTTAGGCATCTTAGTCTATATTATTAGGAAATAGTATGAATCACACGGAGATAATTAAGTACGTCGATAAAAGATTAGTCACTCTAAAATAATTAGAGAAAATATTACACTATTCTTGATTAATATAATTTAAGGAATGTTCTAGTCAGATGAATTGATATTTGAAAAGAGATTTTTACATATAAATAATTAGTAAGAATGAACATGATTGGATTTAAAAGAGTAGGCATTATATCTATACTCTATATCCAATTAGAATATTAGATGACAAAATAATTAAATTATATATCATAACTAATCCCTTTTTCTTTTAATCATCAATGACTCATAACTAGAGATTACTTAACTAAAGAATTAAATTATACATCATAACTAATCACTATGGACTCATCCTGGGCTACATGACTTATCTTGAAATGTACAATATATAACCCTTTTTGGATCTTTCCCAACTTCCCAAAAATTTGTAGGTTCAAGTATAACCACATTGCATCTCTGATAAATATCAGAAAGTGATTTCATACCTCAAACAGAAATTTCATCAAACATCTCATCTTCGAGTTGCAAACAAAAATTTCATCATACCTCAAAAGGAACATGAATTGTTTGTTGAATTTAGATCTACAGTCGTTTGCATGCTTTTGTAAGCTCTGATACCACTTTG
>JAOQMQ010000002.1:18173683-18194301 GCA_027563845.1 Erythroxylum subrotundum
CGAGAATGTATAGAGATTTGAAAGAACACTTTTGGTGGAAGGGAATGAAGAAGGATATTGCAGAGTATGTTAGTAAACGTTTAGTGTGTCTGCAAGTCAAGGCTGAAAACCAGGCACCTTCAGGCAAGCTTAAACCTTTGCCTATTCCGGAATGGAAGTGGGAAAAGATTACTATGAATTTCTTGATGGGATTTCCAAGAACCAGTAGAAAGCATGATGCAATATGGGTGATTGTGGATAGGCTAACCAAGTCTGCTCATTTCTTGCCAATTAAACAGACGGATTCGTTGAGTGTGTTGGCCAAGAAATATATAGATGAGATAATCAGACTTCATGGGATTCCAAGTTCAATAGTCTCAGATAGAGATCCCAGGTTCACCTCCAGGTTCTGAGAAAGTTTACAAGAAGCTTTGGGAACAAAGTTGCATTTTAGCACAGCTTTCCATCCACAGACTGATGGACAATCGGAGAGAACAATCCGGACATTAGAGGCAATGATGAGAGCTTGTGTTATGGATTTCAAAGGCTTATGGGATGATCATTTGCCTTTAATCGAATTTTCCTATAATAATTCGTATCACTCAGGAATTCAAATGGCACCTTATGAAGCTTTGTATGGTAGGAGGTGCAGAACTCCTATTTGTTGGGATGAGGTAGGTGAAAGAAAATTTGTAGGACCTGAGTTGGTGCAAGCCACTATTGAGAAGAATAAATTGGTGAAACAGAGATTTAAAGCAGCTCAAGATAGAATGAAGAGCTATACGGATGCACATAGGAAGGAGACGGAATTTGAAGTTGGAGACAAGCTGTTTCTTAGAGCTTCTCCATGGAAAGGAATCTTGAGATTTGGTAAGAAGGGCAAGCTTAGTCTGAGATATATAGGCCCTTATGAGATCATTGAGAAGATTGGGCCCTTGGCCTATAAGTTAGCTTTGTCATCGGAGTTATCTAAGATTCACAATGTCTTTCATGTATCAATGCTGAGGAAGTACCGATCAGATCCTTCGCACATAGTTCAACCTTCAGAGGTTCAGCTAAGGGAGGATTTGACATATGAGGAGCAACCAGTGGAGATTCTAGACTCGAAGGAAAAGGTTTTGAGAAACAAGGTTCTGAAACTAGTTAAAGTCTTATGGAGAAACCATTCGACCGAGGAGTCAACATGAGAGCCTTTGGAAGCCATGAAGGAGATGTTAAGTCAAAATGACTTTACGATTAATAATTTTGATGATAAAAAAAAGCAGACGAATGAAAAGCAGAAGGAAGACAAAAGCAGAAAAACAGACGGAAGTCAAACGAAATACAGACGAAAACAAAAAGCAGACGGAAGCCAAGTAGGAAAAGCATACGGAAGCCAAGTAAGAAAAGCAGACGGAAGCTATTTTGGAAAGCAGACGGAAGTCGAGTAAGAAAAGCAGACGGAAGCTATTTTGAAAAGCAGACGGAAGCCAAGTAAGAAAAGCAGAAAGAAGAAATTTTTGAAAAGCAGACGGAAGCAAGTTTTCAAAAGCAGACGGAAGCATCAGTCTGAGTTAGTTACAGAACTCAACTAAATAACCGTTTCTTTGAAGAATCAAGAAGCAGTTTTCAAGAAGCAGTTGAAGACGAGGACTATAAATATGAGTCGAAGGTGAAGACTGCAGAAGTTAATGAAATTACAAAGCAAAAAAGGCTATACAAACTCTTGAGAGATATCACTGTGCGAACAGATTTAGAGCTACATTTTTTTGTAACAAGCTCGAAACACTTTTCAAGTTTGAAAGTGCTACAGATAGCTTGAAGAGGCTAAGTGTAAAAGAATACTGACTGTAAAGAGATCTGAAGAGGCTCAGTGAAAAGAATACTTGTAAAAAGTTTGAGAGATAGTGAAATCTCAGAAGGTTATCTGAGGACTGGACGTAGCCCACGGATTGGGGTGAACCAGTATAAAATTACTGTGTCGAAATCTCTCAACCCTCTCTCTCTCTCATAATCGTGATTTTCAATATTACTGTTTACGCAAGTTTTTAGAAAATCGTTTACAAACGAGATTTACAGAAGTTCTTTTAAAACGAACAAGTTTTGTGTTTAGCAAAAGTGTTTTAAAAAGGGGTTAACGAAAAAGTCACCACAATTCAACCCCCCTTCTTGTGCATCTATATTGTTATTGAATATTGTATTAACGTGTGATTCACTTAAGGAAAAGTATCCACACCTCTTCAATGCCTCAGGTAAGAATTTTGAGGACAAAATTCTTTAAGCCTTTGTTTGGATTGAAGGAAAGCAAGAGAAAAGAAAGGAAAAGAATTGCAATTCTCTTGGTTTCCATTGTTTGGACAGAAATAAGCAAAGGGAAAGTGAGAGAATGGAGAGGAATAGGAGAGAAATTTGGACCAAATGTATTTCCCATCAAATTGGTGGGAAAGGAGGAGAAATTCAAAGCAAGATAACTCTAATATAAGTAAATTACCATTGTATCCTAATAAAGCCTTTCTTTTTTTTCCTTTTGTTTGTTCTGAAGCTTCATTGAGCATTCATCGTCATCTACTTACCAACTTCCTCTGTCTTTGCCTTATATTTTCCTCTATCTTGCCCTTTCTACAGAATCTAGACTTTCTACAGAAGATATAAAGCTCTAATTCCTTATGAAATTCCAATAAATTACAGTTGTGAAGGGTTAAAGATGGTAAAGAAATGCCTTTCAACAACAAAACTCAACGAAGGGTGGTTTTCCATAAAAACAATTTCATAGCAAAAGATAAACAAGTTCTATAATCAAGGGCATAAAGGTCTCAAAAAATTCTTTTGTCCAATATAAGTTTCAATTCCCTCCTTTGATAAATTAGGAAAACAAACAGGGGAAAGGAAGTCCCATTTCTCTTCCATTTTTTTCTCTTCTTTTCACCTAAATATTTCCTTTCCTTTCCCTTGTGCAAGTAAGGATCCAAACAAAGGCTAAGGGGAGAGAATTGTTGACCCTGGAAAATTTTTCTTTAAGTAAACATGATTTTAAATAATTTTGGAGTTTAGATAGATTTAATTTTTGGAACTATAATGGTGTCAAGGTTAGTAGGATTTGTGGAATGGATAAATGGAAGTAAAGTGTTGATGTAATAAGGATGTTCGAGGAAATTTTTAGGAGATCATTTGAGCATAAAAGAGCATAAGCTTATAAGGAAGGGTAAGATGGACTTTTTGGGTTTAGTAAGGGTAGAAATAGAAAAAAGATGTGCTGTTTTGGTTATTAAGAGGAGAAAAACGTGAATTCAAGAGGGAGAAGAGTGAGAAAAAAAAATTTATAGAGAGAAGAGAAGGGTTTCGGTGAAAGAAGGAAAGAAGAGAAATCAACTTGTTAAGGTGGGTTAACCATATTTTCTTTTGCTCTATTAAAGGAATGAGTTGTGTTGGGAGAAGATGGATTTTGGGAACCCAATTGATTTTAGAGTTTCTAAGCTAGGTCTTAGGTTTTCTAACCTGGATGGGTTATGGGTAGGTTAGATTTGCGTTCAATTTGTATTTTTTGAAATTGTATGATTTTCTTTTCAGTTATGAATTTGATTGGAATGTTGTTTTGTTTGGAATCTTGGTTATTGTAGGGGACCAAGGGAATCCTACCCAAGAGCAAAGGGAAGGGCAAGCTTGAGTTGGTTTTTGCAAGCTATCTAGGTGGGTAACATATTTAGGGTTATAGTATAATTGGGCAAATTCTTGCCTATATGTGTATGTTGAAATTGATTGTTGAAATTGTCTTGTTTGTAAATGTGGATAAATGCATGGTGAAATATGGCTCTATTTTTCCTCAATAGAGGTCATGACATTTGCATTAAATGAGAATGAAGATATAGCATAAAAGGATAAGCATACGAGAAAACATTTATGTCCCTTTTGGTTGGGCGAGAGTGGAACCATTCTGTTCGTCACGTACACGTTGACAAGAGCCTTCTCCCAGCTGCCCGCTTGTGGCATATGAGCTCCGAAATGGACTCATTCTGCTCACGGGGTAAACTTTGGTTTCCTCATTCTATTTCATGGGACCCTTGAGCCAACTTCTGTGCGTTGCATCTTTAAACTTGTCATGAATGATGCATTTGAGTGTTATGTGCTGATAGTGTTAAACCAAAGTTAAGAATGCTCAAATTAGAATATATACATATATACGTATATGCATATGCATGAATTTGTGGTCAATTATCAATGACTATCAATATGTTAGTCATTGAGCTGTGTAGCTCACCCTATTCCTCCCCTCCTTAGATGCAAATCGAGAAGATCAGTGATCCTTGCAAGGCCTCAGAAGCTTCAAGATATTAGAAAATTTGAAATTAAGTTAGTTTCAATCACATTTGGTTAGCTTTATAAGCATATCAAACATTGAGCATCCACTTGTATTTGTATTAAGCTTCTGATGAGTGTGTTGATATGTAATTAATGTTAAGTTCAAATTGTGTTTGGTTTTGTTAATGAAACATGATTACTCTTGCTTATGATTTCCCCAAGCTTTATATTGCATTTCATATTTCAGGTCTTTTATAAGGGTAAAATTCGGGTTCTAACTTCTAGGGAAAGTCTAGAATAATCTGGGTTGGATTAGACAAAGTTGTCTTTTAGAAAGTGGGACCAAATCTTTTTAGCTTTCCAAAGTTGTATCGTCTCAGTTTTGTACCTAAGACGCTTTGTCTTAGTTTCTATCGTCTTAGTTTGACCTCCGTTTCGTCTTAGTTCTGTACCTAAGACGCTTCGTCCTAGTTCTGTATCATCTTAGTTTTGTACCTAAGACGCTTCGTCTTAGTTTTTATCGTCTTAGTTCTGTATCGTCTTAATTTTGTACCTAAGACACTTCGTCTTAGTTTCTATAGTCTTAGTTTGACCTTCCTCTTCGTCTTAGTTTGGCTTCTGCTTCGTCTTAGTTTTGTGCCTAAGATGATTTGTCTTAGTTTGGCTCCGCTTCGTCTTAGTTTGACCTTTGCTTCGTCTTAGTTTGGCCTTCGCTTCGTCTTAGTTTGACCTTCGCTTCGTCTTAGTTTTGTTTCGTCTCAGAACAATTCGTCTTAGTTTTTCCTTCGTCTTAGATTCGTTCCGTCTTAGTTTTGTTTCGTCTCAGAATGCTTCTTCTTAGTTTTTCCTTTGTCTTAGACTCGTTCCGTCTTAGTTTTGTTTCCTCTCAAAATGCTTCGTCTTAGTTTTTCCTTCGTCTTAAATTCGTTCCGTTTTAGTTTTGTTTCGTCTCAGTATGCTTCGTCTTAGTTTTTATGCACTGTTCACCTTCTACCTTATGTTCCTTTTTTTATCCTTTTAGAGGCCGAATCTCACTTCAAGATCTTCATGAAAGTTGTAGATTTAGAAGCTTTCCTTCAAACTGTCCTAAAACAAAGTCAATCTAACATCTGTAGTGAGAAGTATGGCAATTACACCAAGGTATGTACGATATGAGTAGAGCCATGAACATGTTGTCTTCGTTTGACCATATTTTTCTCATCCGACCTCCGATTAAGGCAATTCTTGAAACATTGGATCCCTGACGCGTTTTTCTACCTTCCCATAATAATTTAGAGCCTTTGGTGTTGAGTTTAAAAATAGTGATTCAAAGAAAGTGAGGGTTCGTTGAGATAATCTTACAAGGAAACCCGCTCACGCTTTTGACTCTGGTTCGATAGTTGAGCTTCCAAAACAGGGCCCAGCAACTGAGGATTTTCTAGAAGTATTTAGGGATGAATTTTTAATATTTGGAGATTTATTTTAGTAGTGTTTTGCAAATTTAGACAAAGTTCTCCAACAGTATAAAAAGTCGCATTTAGTTTTAAACTGGGAGAAATACCACTTCATGATTTAGGAAGGGGTTGCGTTGGGACATATGATATCATTTAATGGTATTGAAATGGATAAAGAAAAGACCTAATTCATTGATAAGCTTCCACCGCAAGCAATTTCTAAGGAGTTAGAGCGTTTTTGCGGCATGCCAAATTCTACCAACGATTTGTAAAGGATTTTTCATTAATTGCCAAACCTTTTACTCCTTTATTAGTAAAAGATGTACCTTTTTTTAAACCTTTTTTTCATAATGATTGTTCATTTGTTTTTGAAAGGTTAAAGGGTGCATTAACATCAACAACTATTTTATAACTGCCAGATTGGAGTTACCATTTAAATTGATGTGTGATGCCAGTGACTACGCAATTAGATGTGTATTGGGGTAGCGTAAAGAGAAAAAGTTACATGTCATCTACTATGCTAGCAAGAATTCAACAAGACCTCAACTTAATTATATAGCCATAGAAAAGGAACCGTTAGCTGTAGTTTTTACGTGTGGCAAGTTTCGTTCTTACTTACTAGGTTCAAAGGTTGTTGTGTTTATAGATCATGCAACACTGAGGTATCTTTTTGCCAAGAAGGATGTGAAAATCGATCCGATAGATCCTACTCCTATAAGAATTTGAGGTTGAGATCAACGATAAAAATGGAGCAAAAAATATGGTAGTTGATCACCTATCAAGGTTAAAAGGAGGGGAGTTGTAGCCACAAGCAAAAATCAATGAATAGTTCCCCAATGAGATGTTATTCTCAGTAAATGAATCAAGTATTCCATGGCTCGCGGACATCGAACTACATCATAGGTGGTATCCTTCCGCCTCATTTTTCTTACTAGTAAAGGAAGAGATTTTTACATGATTGTGCACAATATATGTGGGAGGAAACAATTTTGTGCAAAAATTGTGCTGATGAATTAATTAAGTGATGTGTTCCATATAATGAATTTCATGTTGTTTTAACTCACTGTCATAGTTCTATGTATTCAAGATATTACGGGGCTGACAGGACGATCATAAGAGTGTTAGATTGCGGATTCTTTATGCCAAAATTGTTTAAGGATGCATAGGACTTTGTGAAAAGCTGTGACAGATGCTAGAGAGTCAGGAACATTTTGAAAGGAGATGAGATGCCACTATTGACAATCCTAGAAGTTGAAATCTTTGATGTTTTGGGGCTAGACTTTATAGATCCGTTTTCTTCCTCATTCAAAAATACGTATATCCTAGTGGATATTGACTATGTATCAAAATGGGTCGAGGTTATGGCAACTCTAACAAATGATGGCCGAGTTGTTCAATGATTTATCAAGCAAATATTTAACAAGTTTAATGTGCCAAGCATCATAATCAGTGACGGAGGTACACATTTCTATAACAAACCATTCGAGGCTCTATTGAAAAGATATGGGGTGCAATACCGATTCCCAACTCTTTACCACCCCTAGACAAGTGGGCAAGTAGAAGTGATGAATAGAGAGCTAAAAAAGATCTTGGAGAAAACTGTCAACAGTTCAAGAAAACATTGGGAAACCAAGCTAGATGATGTAATTTGGGCCTAGTCGACAACCATTGGCACCACACCCTACCGATTAGTTTATGGCAAGGATTTACCTGTGGAGTTAGAGCACAAGGCATACTAAGCAGTTTAAGCATTGAACTTTGACTTAAAAGCAGTCGATGAGAGAAGATTGCTTCAACTAAATGAATTAGAGGAGATGAGATTGCACGCCTATGAGAATGTCAAACTATACAAGGAATGAACTAAGATATGACATGATGCTCATCTAACAAAGGACTTTGAGGTCGAAGATATGTTCTTATTGTTCAACTCTCACCTTCAATTATTTCCTAGTAAGCTAAAATCAAGATGGAGTGGTGCGTTTAAAGTCACTAAAGTTTTATCACATGGTGTATTGGAGTTGACTAATGACAAAGGTGAGACAATCAAGATCAATAGACACCAGTGTAAGCCTTATTTTAGAGGATATTTTCCCAAGGATTAGGAAGTGCTTTCCCTCTTCCCCCTCAAGTAATAAAAGCATGATGAAGAAGTCCTAGTAGTGGCTTTAAACTTAGCCCTAGTTTGTATATACATTTATTCTCCTTATGTTTACGTGTTTTGCTTAATTAACATTTTTGAGTTTTTCTTTTCTTGTTGCAGAAAAGAGATTAAGTCACGGTTGGTGAAGATGGAGCACCAACATCACTATCAGACCAAGAAACTCCTTAATTTTTTCAAACTTCAAAGAGTACATGTGTGTCACCGACACCTTTTCCGCCACAATCTCCATAAGCATTCTCTTGCCTTTACTTTTTATTTATTTCATTTGTGTTATGTGTTTAGTTATCCCATTTCATATCACCTTCACACAATAAGGACAATGTGTCATTCATGTGTGAGGGAGTGGTATGCAACTATATTTGCATTAATCGATCGAAAAATTAAGAATGCAAGATTTGGCTAAAACGGTAGATTTCAAAACTTTTTTAGAAATCAAATTTCAGCAGAAGCAATATAACCAAATCAACAAGCCAAAGCATACAGGATAGGTATAAGGAAATATAATTTACATCAGAACCACATGGTAGAAATTTACCGACTCCTTCGCTACAGCTTTAACTCCTCGCCGTGCTATCCTATCCTCGACAATGTATCCTCTCCTATGTAATGTGTCCTCTTCTCTTTAGTGGGAAAGGAGAAGAAAACTTAAAGAGATTTTGCCTTAGAAGAAAGAAGCCAAAGATGAGACACCTCTCATGTAATTTTCGACTATACCATACAAGATAGGAGAGAGAGAGTCAAAAATGCAAGAACACTTCTTACTCTACTTGTTAATTTCAGTTATCATCAAATAAAGAAGTGATGTGCATCTAATGCGTCACTTCATTCTTTAATCAATCATAAAGAAGCCAATAAATGAGACTCTTCTCATTTGTTTTAAGATGGATATATGAAAAGACCAATAACCTAAATATGACTTCTCATTTTCGATTTTTATGATGAAAGAAGGAAGATGGTCCATCAAATGCACCTCTTTCTTCTTTAATCCAATGAATGCTAAAAGGTTACATGATATTATTAAAAGGAAACCATTAAACTATTTAATGATATGATTATTACTCCATTTAATGATGAAAAAGCATGTTAAAAACCATCTTAAATATAGCAAACCAATGCTAAATGTGTAGCTGCACATTTATCCTATTAAAACAAAAATTCCACCTCCATTTATTTTTAATAACTTTGATTTAATTTAATTAATCTAATTCATCAAATTAAACCAAAGTCTAGACCATTTCTAAATGTTCATATGGGCTTCTAATTAACAATTAATTAAAGTAGGCCCAACATTCAATCATAGGCTTTAAAACCTCTATTTGTATTTCTTACTTTGCTTGATAGCCTTCCTAGAAGCCAAATGGGGAATTTAATTGGATTTATATAATTCAAGCTCTAATAAGTCCGGAATTAATTTAATCTCATTAGAATTAATTCCTATTAACTAAATGTCATTCCACTAAAGACAATTAGTTGAACCCTTGAATTACTAAATATTATGAGAACACATGTTTCAAATAAGACATCCAATTGCAAACTCTAATATGAACCATATTATAGGCATCCACACAATAAAGGGTAAAATTACCGTTTTGCTCTTATGTTTATTTTTCCTACTAGATCTCCCGTTTTACTCTATATGGTGATTAACACACAAGATCTCATCTTGGTGTTAAGACTTGATAGGTAGCTAGTCCATCAAACTACTGGTGCCAGTTTAATCACCAATCTCCATAAAACATCTAGAAGTGATGATATCACTATAAACTTTTTATTTAAGTGAAAGTTCCCTGATAAATGTTTCAATTAATAATTTCAACATGCAGACACATGATTGATACTCTGTAAAAATCTATTCTGATTATATCAAGAATTATAATGAAACACATATGAGTTCACAACTCATCAAGATTGTGGTTCATAATAAAAGAATGCTAAAGTGTATGTTTTAAGATTAAAGTAATGGCTCACTTTATTCTTTAAAAACATACTTGATTTCAGATTCATTTAATAGTGTCATTTTCGATAGTCGACTACTATCATAATATGAAACTCATCATTCCCTTGAAGTAAACTCTTTTACTTACACGGAGATAAATCGCAACACTACAGTCTCAATCATAATCAAGCGACCAACTTGATTATTCAACTGTGAATCAATTTTTTTAAATTCTCATAAAATACATGTTTCCCATTCATCTCTATATATATGTATATTACTTACGAAAGAATCTCAGTATCTTATGACTAGTTTATTATACTCATACATATAAAACCCAACTCTTTTGTTTTATTAATAATAAATATTTTCATTACAAAAAGTAACTGGAAGAAAATTAAGTTATAAGTAAATACACTTGCTTTCCAGGGAACTATATTTACATACCACCAACATGCATTGCATGTTGCTTGTATATATGAATCCCCGTATTGTGTAATGTACATTTTTTGTATGATTTTTCTAATTTTTTATTCTTCTCATTTGCTTTATATATGCTTGATTGTGTGAATGGGTAATGGCTAAAATTTTAATGGAATCAGCATACTTTTGAACAAAATTGTTTAACTTGTGAAAATATATTAGCTTAGGAAGTTATGTGTTTAAGTATTTTAATGGAATTAGCATACTTTTGAACAAAATTGTTTAACTTGTGAAAATATATTAGCTTAGGAAGTTATGTGTTTAAGTGTCTTTAATATAAATATGCATGTTAATTAGGATATGGCACTTACTTTTACATTTTATGTCACTCACTTTCATGTGTTTATCGTTAGAAGTCTTTTAAATAGTAAATAGTCCTAGTTACCTTTCTTGTAAACAATTGTCTATAAAGAAATGAAGTAGGTTAAAAATGTGAAAAAAAATGTGTGTTTTGAATAAATAACTACTTTGCTGACCCGTAGGGTTAAAAATAGAGCTAATAGCCAATTGCAAGTAATGATACAACTAAATAATCAGGGAAATTCACCAAAAATGTTGTTTCGCGTAAAAAAGGCTATGACTCTCTAAACAAGTTGAATAAAAAACGCAACCTAGTTAAGCAACAGGGTGACATTCAACATGAATTGTTTACCTTCACAACAAAAGACTAAGTTAGCATTGAAAAACATGAAAAAGTGACGTGCGTGAATAAAAACCTACTGATCTTGTAAAAATAACCATAATTTTCATGAGAGGATAATTAGTGATAATTAACCTTTTTAATCGATCAACCATAGGAAAAGCATGTTTATAAGTTTCAAAGGTGTAAGACTAAGTTGTTTATATCTTGATTGATATGTATGTTTATATGAAAGTGCTTAAACATGATGGAATTGGTTGATATATTGGAACTAGTTGAATATTTGTTGTTTAAAACCAAGTTAATTCCATAATGTTGAGGCATTGAACCGTTCATTTTTATATTGCATGTCTGCATGCTTTTATGAATTTGTGTGCATTGTATTGTTTTGTGTTTGATTTTGCTAGAGGATAAGAAAAAGTGTAAGTGTGGGGGAGTTGATAAGTGATACTTATTATAGGATTGTCTAAGTCAATTTATGTGATAATGAGTATGTATAGCATACATACTGGGATGTTTAGCCTAGGTTTTGTGTTATTTTCATATAACTTGTATGTGTATGTGATTGTATATGATAAATTGAATTTTAGGTTATAAATGAAGGTTTTTAAATGTGGGTTTCGCATGCTTTTCATGTGTTTTGGTGTACATAAATTTTGCATGATTGTACATCAATTTTTGGGTAAGATTTGGACCTTAGTTATGTTGATTATCAAATTACTTGCATGTGGACTTGTTGTAGGCATCAAAGGAGAAAGCTAGAATTATGTAGGTAGAAGCTCGAATTTTCCAGCTTTTCGATTGGCAATTCCAGCTTGCTCCACAGCCATCCTAAATCGGTTTAAGCACCTAAAGGGGTATAGAAAACCCCACTTTAAACCATAGAAAGAGAAGAGGATCTTGCGGCACACAAAAAGGAGGAAGATAGACACATTTTTAGTAGATTTTCAAGGAGAATCAAGTGATTTCAAGAGATCTCAAAGCTACCACACCAAGTTCCAGCTTTGTTCTTCAACTCATAAGCCTTTTATTCTTTCTTCTCTCTTCTCTCGTTTGTTTTTGTTTATTTATTGTATGGAGAAGATGTATAGACTTGTTGTGAGGATGTTTTTGATGATTGTAATAGATTTTTAGGTGGATTTTAGGGTTGTTCTTACCATAATTATGTAAAAACTCACTTTGGTTTAATGTATGATTTGCTTTAATGCTTATAACGTGCAAACTTTATATTCCTTGCTTACATTGAGAATGGAGTTAGGAAATTAGTTTGGATGTACCACGAGAGTGGGTAGCCTTGATAACATTTCACACATTAACCTAACATGACATTTAGAGAGTGATCTTGGATGTTTTGATGGTTGTCCAATGGGTTACTTTATATCCACTTAATGGTTAAGTAAATTTTGTAGGTTGAGAGATCACATACAGAACTTTAATAATTATTTTAGGCTTAATTGCTTTAAGTATTGAGAGAGAAAAGGCCAATACATTAGAATGCCTAGGGCTAAGCATGATTACATTACCAAAGTGAGGGATTACATGATATGGAGAGAATGACACTAACCATTATAATTGGATTCTCTAAACCTAAATTGTGTTCTTATTTTTGTGATATTTTGAAGTGTGTTTATAAGCCTTTAAATTGTGAATTTTTTCAATTTCAATATTTCATTATTTAGTTTACTTAAAAAAAATTCAATTTGAATTACAAGGTGACTAACCAATCCTCGATGGAATTATACCTTATTATACTATTTTATTACGAGCTGTATACTTGTGATATAGCAAATTCAATTAATTTTAAAACTTTGAGCTAAACTTGAAGAAGTTATCTTTTTTATAATCTTAGGTATTTGTGGTACTTATTCTACTTCAAGTATATGTTTAGGTAATAATTGCCATCATAGACCAAGAGGAAAATTTTTTGGGTGAAATTGAGGCATAAAATGGAAGAATTAAAGCAAAATTGGAGACATAAAATTGTATATAGGGACTATATAAATCACTGTAAATGTGTGGAGTTTTGAAGATTTTGTTTCTACCCATGTGAATATATCCACCCATGTATGTTGATATACACATTCGTATATATGTCCGTGTAAGCTTTTAAAACTGTGTAAAGTTACAATGTGAGGGGATTCTGAAATATATAGTCACATATACGATCGTGTAAGTAATCGTGTACGTTCTATAAAACCTAGTTTTTGCTATAAATGGATATTATAAAGGCTACAGCAAGGGAGGCATATTCCAAATTCAGTAGAGACACCAAAAAAGGAAGAAAACCATATAAAAAGACTGCATATCGTAAATAAGAAGATCTAAAGCAGAAACATCAAAATCAAGTCCAGTTTTTTAGATTTTCCAAATCAAGGCTTCAAGTTTTTTTTTTGGGTCAAAATCAAGGCTTCAAGTTGATTTCATTCTCTTCTCTTTTTCTATTTCATTGGCTTTTATGTCTAATCTGAATAGTTGTATTTTGAACATGATTGCAGATTGCTAAATCTATATTAGGGTGTTATTCTTGAATTGTTTTGTCTAACTTTTTCCTTGTTAAATTTAATAAATTACTATTGTGTGATATTTATTATGCTCATACTTGATTTGAATTGAGAGATTGAATACAGTTATTTAACTTAAGTTGTGTAATGAGAGTTGGTGCCTTAATAGAACTACAAATATCATGTGAATAAGCAATTGAAAAGAGATCCTAATTGAGAGTTAATTATCCTTAAGGGTGCTCCAAATCCAATTGAGTAGTTAGGAGTATAATTGAGAAATTGAGAGATTGCAACTCCATTTTTTATCTATTTCAATTGGGATTACTTGATTAGATCTCAAGAGAGAGTAATCAAAACCCTTGGATATCTAAGATCAAGCATAGTTGAACTCTCAAAGTGAAGGGAAGACCGAAAAAGGGTAGAATAATCCCTCAGTTTTCATCATTGGTTACTTCAATTTCATTATTATCGGTTTCTTGTTCAATCATCAAGTCATAATAGTTTACTTTAATTTCAATTAAATTGATATTTTATTACCTTAAAAAATGTAATTTTAATTTTTAGTTAACTATATTCAATCCTCATAGGATCGATATCAGTTATACTACAATATATGACTCGTATAATTATGATATAACATAAAACAAGAAAACAAGTTTTTGGCATCGTTGGTAGGATTGTGATCTTAGTATCTTATCCAATTTGAATTATTTTGATTTAAGGATTTTGATACTTTTCTTCTTGTGAGATTGCAAGTGCAAGGTCAGCAAGGAGTTCAAGCCAGATAATAGATATATAAAGTTCTAAAATCACTAAGAAAGAGAGGCAGATCTGAAAAGTAAAATGCCAAGAAGTGATAGAAAGAATAATGGTTGAGGAAAAATTAAGGAGTACAAAAAAGAAACCTTTTGGACTTCATGAGGATAGGGTTCAATGCAAATCAACAAAGGATAGTGAGACCACCATTGCAGAGCAATACATTTGAAATCAAGCCAGCACTGCTGAATATGTTACAAACTAATGTTCAATTTTATGGATTGGTCAATGAAGATTTCAATGCACACTTGGCAATCTTCTTGAAGATATGTGATGCATTTAGATATAATAGGATGTCGAAAGATGCAGCTAAGATAAGGCTCTTTCCTTTCACATTCAAAGATCGAGCCAAGGCATATTGAACTTTCTCAACTTTGAAAACATCACAATACAGGAGCAGCTGGTGAAGCCTTTTTAGCTAAGTACTTCCCCTTTACTAAACCGATAAAGGAAATCACAAATTTCCCACAAAATGAGGGGGAGTCTTTATATGAAGCATAGGAGTGATTTGAAAAATTGTAAAGGAGTTGCCCACATCACAACTTGCCAAAGGAGTTCTTATTAAAACATTATATAATAGAGTGAATCCACCCACGTGAGGCACCATAGATGCTGTAGCTGGTGGCTATTTAATGACGGAAACAGTTAAGGTAGCACATGATCTATTAGAAGATAAGGCAACTGATAGCTATCTATAGACTTCGAAAAGAAGTAAACAACAGTTAATCTTTAAAGATTAAAAGGGAGTCTTTATTGTGGATTCAGTGACAACTTTGTAAGCTCAGTTGTTAGCCTTAGCCAAATTATTGAACAACTTAAAGGCCACTTCTTCGAGCCCATTTAAAGTAATTCAATATGGATGTGAGCTATGCAGACAAGAAATCGATGTCTTAGCTAATTGCTTCCTAGTGCGGAACAACAATATGGAATAGCTCAATTTTATAGCAGCATGGTATGGTCAGGAAGGTAACCCTTACTCTAATACTTACAACACTGGGTGGAAAAACCACAAAAATTTTGTTTATTCTAACAATGCAGGAAACCTAATAAGAGCATAAGACCCACCAGAATTTTAGCTAGATAGGCTTAGGCCATTCAAATCAAAGATTGATAAGCTAATGGATTTGTTGAATTCCAAGTTCACAAGCTAAGTTTGATCAAGTTGTAAAGAATCATACATCTTTCATTCATAATTTGAAGTTTTAAATGGGCCAATTAATTAATGCATTGACTACATAAAGTGTGGGGAGTCTCCCCAGCAACACGAAGTCAAACCTAAGGGAGGAATTGAAGATCATCACAGTTATACGTGAAAACAAGTTAGAAGAATCCCATAAAGTAAAAGATCGACAGAAAAAGGAAAAGTGTTGTGCCCAAAATAAGTTCTAAAAATACCTAAGCTATCCTACTCGCAAGTATACGAGGTAGATGTAGTTGATTACCTAGGATCATCTCCCACAGAGGTCAAATTAGTTCACTTAAATTAATCTTGAACAAAAATAAAAATAGATGCAATCATAAACATTCTATCCTGATTTGTTAAGTGAAGGCTTTAAAGAAAATCACGAAATTAAACTCAAAAGTAAACTAATTTAACTAGAAGCAAAAACTAATAGATTAATTGAAGTGGGAAACTCTTGAGAATTAATTTCACTAATTTAATCTCTAAGGGGAAATGATAGGATAATTTTCCTACTAAAATTACAATTAGGTTCTAAAATCAATTCAAATAACAAAATAATCTAACTTTCGTATTCGACAAGTTTATCACCCAAATTAAATATTAAACGCAACTAATAATTACCATTTAAGTTAATATATTTCTAATTCTTAAACTAAATGTCTATAGTTTCTCATTCCATATTAACTTCTTCTCTCGATCCTTCATTTATTACTAAATTGAGGCAAAGTTTGGTCATGTTTTTACATCCATTCAGTTTAGAAACTATAGCAAACATAAGACAACAGCACAGTCCCTTAATCACGCATATTTAAATAAAATAGCTACATTAATCCTCAAGAAAAAGAGATCAGCTCCTCATGGATTAAACAAGATTCATCATCTTCATGTACTTCAATCTCATCTTTATTAGTATAAAAGATGTATTAAAGCAACAAACTAAGTGCATAACTGAAATGAACTATCAAAAGCGAACAAAGTATGAGTCCATTAACTAACTGAGGAGTAAGTTTAGCAAAACAACAAAGAAATAATAAACACAATAAGCAAACAAGTGTTTGGATAAGGGAGTTGTGGTGATCTCCTGCCAGTCTCAATCTTCCTACATTGGCTCTGACCTTCTACTTCTGCTTGGTTCTCATGCAAATGCTCGATTGCTCACGCTGTTCCCACCTCTCTACTCTTCTTCTTCTTTTTCTCTTCTCATCCCCACTTGGTTTCTAAGTCTCCTTCTCTCCTCTTTTTATTCCAACCGACTCTCCAGCTCTGGGTTCCACCCCCTCTTTTTTCTCAAAACACATTTCTATTTGTAGCATGAGTCTAGGGTTAAGGTTGTAGGGTTGTTACGTCGTCAAAACCTGCATGTGTCATATTTAAAATGAGTGCAAAGGAGTAGTCATGGGGGTGACTATGTTTGTTACCCCCGTGAGGGTTGGTCATCACCGTGACTAAGCTTGTCACAGTGGTGACACTTTATTCACCACCATAACTAAGTTTGTCATGGTGGTGACACTTTAGTCACCACCATGACAAGCTTAATCACGATGGTGACACCTTAATCACCACTTTTCTTTTCTTTTTCTTTTCATACAAAATTTACGTGAACTTTCATTTTTCATGCAAATTTCGCAAAACATTCCATTCAACCTTCATGCAACATTCATGACCATTGTCATTCAATTCAATCAAATTTGGAATAAAAATACCAGAATTTGTAACCAAAATCAAGATATGAAGACAAGCAAAATCAATAGAAATTAGATACAATAATTCCCCCACACTTGAACTGTAATAGTCGGTTTTCAAAACTACTGAGAGTTAGAGTGTTAGATTACTTAGTCATATGAATTACATCATATTAAAATGAATTTGGTGCATTTATGATATGAGTTTATGACTTCATTCGCATGCATAATATGAGCGTACACATATGAATTTTGATTTAGAAAAATTGCACTTAATTGACATATTCCGGGACATGAAAGTTTCTAAATAATTGTGACATGATTGTGCATTTCTAATGTCTTGTATTTTGATTTACTAATAAAAAGAATTGATGGATTATGATTAGTAATTTGGAGTTATTTTTTCACAATTGGAAGATTGATGGATTAAAATGTACATTTAGAATATGAAAAATTTCAAGTGGCAAGACAATTGACATGTGAAAATTTAAGATGACTAAGCTTATAAAATGAGTGACATTTGGCAGTAGACTTGAGTGACAAATGGCCAAGAGAATTGAGTAAAAAATGGCAAAGGAACTAAGTGACATTTGGCAGTTTAAAGAGTGGATATGTGTCTTGCTTGTTTTCTTGACAAGTGTCCTTAAACTAATCTTACACCTACGCCATGTGACCAGCACATTCAGTTCCTATGTAATGTTTCTATTTTTCTCTTTCCCTCTCCTTCCTCTCATTGCTAAAACTCACTTCTCCCTCACATATTAAGTTTCTGCTCTAAATTTTGTCCATTACCACCTCAAAACTCTTATCAATTTCTTCTCAAAGATAGCTAAATTCTCCTTTCTTCTTCTTATCTCTGCTGAATCTCATCCTATTCCCTCATAGTTCCTGAGATGATCTTGCACGCATATGAGGCAAAGCAGGCTTGATACATTAATGTGGCATTTGAGTTGAACAAGTAAGTGAAATACTGATCTTTATGGCATGAGTTAGTAGAAATTATGATGACTGATTAGGGATAGATTGAATGTGGTATTGGTGTTGACATTATGATGGAAAATGATGAATGAAAGGGGTATCTTCTGTTATTTTTTTATGCATGACAACAGTGGCTTATGGGTTGTTATAAGGATGACTTAAGTTGGGATTTGAAGTATAATTGATAATGAATTCATGCTAAAGATAGGTGTTAATGAAGTGTTTTCAAATATGGAAAAGTTAGGGCTGCTGCATGTATGATGGTATAAAATGAATGATATTGAAAAAGCGAGTAGATTTTTGTGAGATTTAATATAACCAATATGGAAGCTAGACTACCATGAAATGAAGTAGCTTCAAAGGACATGAATTCTGGAAAAATTCAAGTGGTAGCGATGTCTCTAAGTATGTGAAATTCGTGTAAAATTGAGGGAAGAAAGACTGTGCACGATCGTGGCCCTCAGTACACATCGTGGCCTATTACCCTAATCGTGGGGCCTAGTTTTGGAATGTTAATTTCAGCCTTGTGTACATATTGAACCAGCTGAGGAAAAGTCATTCTAAATTGGTGTATTTGGAATTGATTAAGGCTTGGAATGAACCTAGATTGTTGCTTAATGAATCGGTTAAGAGCTTGATAAGTTTAAGTTGTTAATTTATGTCATAACTTAAAGAATGTACTGTTTTGATGTCCATGTATCCAAATCTGGAAACTATGAAGTGATAAAGGAATAAAGGTGTTCATATGAATGCAAACATGATCTTAAGGATATGAGTAATATGTATTAGGTAAGAATGAATAAGTATTGAAGAACATGAGATAATTATGAATGAGAATGGGAATTGTATAAAATTATATTGCTAGAAAAGGTTGGTGAATGTATGATTGATGAATTTGGAGTAAATTAAAGCTTACTTAAGGTATAAACCTGATTGCAAACTAGTTGTATACAAGTTATATAAGGTTTGAATGGTCAAGATATTTGTATAAGAATACATACCCGAAAAGTCAATTAAGCATGCATTGAAATATGACATATATACATATGCATGATTGTATATTCATATGATTAAACAAATTAGTGATTTGTGAACTATGTGTGTATTGTATGACGATAGACGCACAAAATGATTGCCAATATCCAATCATTGCCGAAACATCGAGGCAATAGCTTTTCTGGAGCGTACTGTGAGTTAACTTAGATGTGTAAACTCATTTATATGTGATTATGTATGAATTGTATGTCTAATATGGAAAATGTGTACATCTGATTGATAAATGTCAGACTTTGATCCGAGGAGTTTGATATATGTGGCATGAGTGCACAGAAATGAAAGGAAATGATAACATAGTATATGAAATGATGCATCTCATCACATTGAAATGTATGATCAGATAAAGGAGTTATGACCAGAGTGATTGATGTGGAGAAAGGAGCTTTGAGCTCAAGATTACAAAAAAAGAGCCTCAAGCTTAGATAACATGGACTCGATATCCCCAGTGGATACCAACCAGAAATGATCTCGGTGTCCACAACGGATATGGGATAGTAACTTGGTCACAACAAAATAAAAATGAAAATCGAAACACATGTGTATTTGCATATACATCCCTACATGTATCAAATGATTGAATTGAGACGAATTATTGAATTGTTTTGAAATAGTGAATAACATTTGAAGTTAATGGAGGATATGTTGTGATATGCAATGCTAGCTTACATGATATGCTTGTGGAAGTATGATAACTTTGATATGTTTGTTTCTGTGATCTAACTTGAGTGGATACATCGATGATGGCTAACTCACTGAGTTCACAAACTCATCAAAATTGCAACTTTTTTTTCAGACTCAAGGGAGTACTAGCTACTCAGGTGATATAGTAGAAGTCTAGTGCTTGCATTTTGGGGAGAAGAATGGCTCAAAGGTCTGATTAACTCAAGCTAAGAAGTCTAGTTAGAGTATTGTGTATTAGCATCCCATTTCATGTTATATTTTTGGTACTGAGATTGAACTTATAAAAATGTTGTGTAATGTATATATGGATTCTAAATTGTAATGATACATATGAATTTTATGTTTATGAATGAAATGAGAAGAATTGAACACTTAGAATGTTTATGATATGTTTGATGCCTTTAATGAGTTAGTTTGATTGTCCTAATGTACCATTTTCATATAGTATATTTTCAAATATCCTCTAGTATGTTCGGGCATATGCTCTATGGGAGTGGAATGTTACATAAACTATGCTTGTCCCCAAGCAAAATAATAACACTTGACTATACAAGAACAAACAATGAAAGCAACAATCTTCCCGATTAAGAGTCAAAGAAATCAACGATCATTTCAATAATACAACCTAAGAACTTGAAACTCATAATACTTTATGAACAAGCTATTCTTCGTGTTGGGACCCGATCTCGGGACCGAATCCCAACCGAAAAACGGAACGAAAAACGAAAACAAAGTGGCGGAACGAAACGGAAACAAAGCAAATCGGAAGTCAAAAATGCGGAATACAAATCGGATCGGAAGCGAAGCAAAGCGG
>JAOQMQ010000002.1:18204172-18233532 GCA_027563845.1 Erythroxylum subrotundum
CTTTGTCTGTTTTTTGCGCTAATGTTGATTTTATTCAAAAAAAAGAAGTAATAACTTGCTTGACAATATGTTCCACGTGGTCAGCCCTGAGCTTAGCCCAACCCCTTGTCATTCCTTATTGAGATGATGAATATAAAAAGTAATTCAATTATCTCTGGGAGAATAAAAGAGTAAATTCACATTTTAAATTTTTTACTGACTGGCATGTAAAACTTATTGTCGGTTTTACAAAATTTAATGTAATCTCTAATAATGTATAAGTTAGATATTATATTAGAAAAAATTCAATAACTGCTCTTTTCTCGAAAGTTGGAAGACTATTAGAATGTGGGAAGCTTATCAAATTAATTAATCATATTATAAGAAAATACCACATATTCATTAAACATCTAAAATAGATTGTATGCTAAAAAAAGAACATGATTTATGTTGTGTTTTATTCTTTATATATTTAACCAAAACAGCGAATAAATATAAATAACTTATAATATACCTTAATTTTATAAATGTAATCATTTAATGTATTTAATAATTTATCTTATTTTTTAAAAATATTCATACTGAATATATATATATATAAATTAAGAGTTCCTTTTATCAAAATATGATATAATTAATTTCCTCTGTTTCTCATTTCTTTGAAAGAAGCAAGCTGCTCCCAACTTAAAACTGTCAGTTTGCAATCAATTTCTTTAGCTTTAATTGCAGTCAACGATGAAATTGAATAAAATAAGCTGCAACCCACCGTAGCTTCAGCTACTTGCAGTAACTCATTGAACAGCCACCAGCATGCTTTCCACGGGAGGTCTCAATCTTCTCTGAGTTGTGAATGTTTGAATATGTCTGCTGGCAAACGTTCACACTACTAGCGAATGGAGATAAATGGTGCTCCATTGTTTCTTCAGGCAACGTAATAAAAAGAAATATATTGCAAAGAGGCATCAGAATACAACTGTTCAGTGTTCATTTCCGTAATCTTGTCAAAACAAAGATAACTTGGAAACGCTTGAGACAGGCAACGCCACCAAGCTGATCTGATCATTGAGGTCTTTATATGGGACCAAAAACTAAATCACGAGAAACAAGAACGATGGCTATATACTAACATTTTGATATGACAAATGCATACACCAAGCAATCCATCGGTAGCATGCATGATGATGGTCGGAAACGACACAGCAACAATATTATGCGTCAAAAGATTGAAGATAAATAAAAGATAAAGAAAAGAAAAAGGGAGGAAAAACAATAATTTCCTATGGACAATCACAAATTAACCTCCAGCCTTCTATGAGAACTACACAAGATCGATAGTCTGTACAACGAAGAAAAAGAGTTGTATCAAGGCATGATGTTTAATAGGAGAAGATCTAGACCAACACCGTAGTCGGGTAATCACTCCTCAGCAGACACAAGGATGTGAACAAAATGGATAAATCTTGAAATTCAGCTGCTCTCCAATCAAAACATATTTACTCGAAAAAACCATGGAAGTATGAAACCTATTATCAAGCAAGCCATTAGGAAGTTACAAAAGGGTTGCCCTCTCCAACACCCTCCACCTTGGTCTGATAAATTGCCATTTCCCGTAAACCTCCTGTGGTTCCATTCTTCCAAGAATCTACCATCACCAACACCAGTAATGTTTGTCGCCATCTCCCCACAAATTTCACATATCCTGCATGAGAAAAATTACAAGTAAACACATCCAACCCATTAGGAGTACCCGCTGGCGTGAGATTAAAGCAATTCAGAAAGCATGGTTGCCACTCAGTGATTTTAGCTAGAAAGAAAAAGAAAACAATCAACAAGATCATGCAACAGGTAGTTGTTTCAAGTTGATGAGTTGAGGAATTTCCCTATTTAGGCTTCATAAAATATCTCAGATGACAGATTCCAAGGAAGTATATATCAAAGAGAAAAGAAGGGAAGCGAAGAATTGGAGGCAGTAACAAGAGTGACGACGAGGATTGCAACTCAATACTGCATTTTCATAATCATAAATGTCAAAGATCAAATGAAGCCAAGCAAATACTCAACCATAGATATAACCAAGCAGGATACTTCAGTAGAATGAAATTTACGGCATAATACTTAAAAAGTAAAGGTGATATCTACATTGAAGTACTAAACTTGAGGAAGTTAAGAATTAAACTGAGGATTTCGCATAAAGAGAACAAGAAGCTGTGACTGGACTCCAGGCCAAAATTTTATTTTCTAGGAATTTGTTCCTTTATGGCGAAGATTTTTCAAAACCACGTGGATGAGAGAATTGGTCAGTAAATAGGGGGAACTAGAAAAAGAATTTTAATGGTGTAAGGAAATTGGGAAGATAGAGAGAACAAAAGAAAAACGTAAACAGAGAAATGAGAGAAATTAACAAAATGGGAATGCAGGCATAAGGTATTAAGTTGAGACTGAATCCTATACTTTATTAGTTGGAACAATGCAAAAAGCCTTCAACATTGAAATAGAAAGCATCTTCTTTAATGCAATTTGTTGTCATCATGAAATATAGTTCATCCTTAAATACAAACGAAATGATGGATAGTTATCAACAATCTGTACATCCAAGCGTATATCAGAGACATTTTTCAACACTCCTGGTTACAAACCATCAGTGGAGATGTGAACTGAACAAACAGTTTCAGCTGATTCTAGATTAAGTTTCTGGAGGTGGAAACTTAGGAGTTCCCCTCTTTCTAAATTTAAGCAAGACCTTTAAAGTGAATCAGAAAGTGGTCAGCCATCATAGTTACATCTTAGTTTCCAGGAAAAGGTAACCGAGTTTTCTCTCTTGCACAATCCACAGCACTAGATATCCATAGAACCACATAAATGTTAGAGGCAGTGACAGAAAACAGTAAAGGAGGGAAATTCTTCCTCTTATAATCAACTTGAATTTCTCTAAACTGATCATCTTGAAGTCATAATTAACTAGAATCACAAAGAATGAGCAAAAGGATTTTCCAGCATTTTTCACACAAAAGACACAAAACTATAAAGAAGTTCAATTACTAGCACCGTCCAAGACCTTGTTTGGATTTCTGAGATCATTGACAGTAGGTTTAGGAAAGGGTGAAATAGAGAAACATCAAATAAAAATTAGGCATCCAATACCCTAGTGTGCACAAAATGCAAAAATACTTATTTCTGCATTTAAATTTTCGAAACCAGAAAAAGTTACCTGTTTCCTTTTAGTTTAAACCAAGCTTCAGCGCAATGAGCATGTGCAACACCAAGCTCATCTTTGCATCCACAGCCGAGTTGAATTAAGTCCATGAAAGAGGCAGCAATATTTGCACCACCAGTTTCCACGGCAAGTTCCGAATCCAAGTGGCAAATCCTACAGACGGTCTCTCCACCTGGATTATCCTTGGGGCTTCCTCTGCGAACAACACTACCACTCTTCATATCAATCACACATAAAGGTTTATCCACTTTGAGCGAGTTTGCCTTGGAATTATCTACCGTTACCTTGCTTGAACCAAACACATTATCCTTGATTTCTAAATGTCTGTCACTTATAACAGCATTTTCTGCTGAATCTATTGAAATAACCGTCTCAGGAACAACCCCATCAACCAATTTACTTAAATTACCATCAAAGCCCTGCTCAATTTGTTCTATGGTTTTGCCCCTTTGTTTCCCTCCTTGTGCCTTTTGTTCTATCTGTCTACATGTACAAATAACTTCATCGGAGTTGTCTCCCAGCTCCTTCCTTTCTTGACTATCACGCACCGACATAATCTCTCCTGAATCCACAATAACCACATCCTCAAACTCAGTTCCATTAGCAGAATCATCTGAATTCCTACTAGTTCCTTCATTCGACAGTTGAACAGTTCCTCTCCCACCACTTATCTCCTCCGTTTTCACCGCATAAATTGAACCCAGCCCAGTATTGTTTGATTTCAGAAGCCCATTTTCCGATTTACCACTCCAAGCCTCTCCTGAGTTTGACACTGCCACTGTCTCCGGTACAGCCCCATCATCAGAAATGTTGAAGTTTCTATCCACGTCCTCACTTTTATCTTGATTAATCTGAGCTAAAGTTGAACGGACCCCCTTATTCTGACCTGTTTCTTCATCTGTGAATCTTCCCATTATATATCTCTCCACCTCCAAAATCAACTAAAACGACTCTCGCGAATCAACAAGCATGTTTATGCACGCCCCACTATTTATACAACGCCAGGCTCATCTCTTTCATTTGATAGATGACAAACAAATCATTTCAGCCAAAGAAAATGCCTTGTCAAAGCATAACTTGTTTTATCTATAAGCCAAAACCATCAGAAGAAATCGATTGATGGGTACTTGATCAGTGCTATTGATGCTATTAACAGAAGAAGGAGCTAACTTGATGAAGAAAACTGGAAACCCAGATCCTTACCTACACCAGTTGATAACTTCAACCTGACGTAGGAATGGTCCAGTTGTCAATTCTCAACCAAAGCGTTTACTTGACATAATAAAAACAGAAGAAAGCAGGGAGAAGCAAAGATGGACAGAGAGACAGTTGACAGGTGGAAAGATCGACATGTTACATGGTCGAGGCTCCTTTCAAATTTAATTCCAATTCCACTAGTGTTTCCTTCTGTATGTGGTCGATTTTATATGAGCCACCCAAGTGATGGAATGATTAATTAATGATTGATTCAGGCACAATTACTGTACATATTTATTTGGTAATGTAAGAAAGGTCAGAATTGGATCCACGCCAGGAGTTCTGATCTGAAGTATCGTAATCTAAGTCCAAAGTTTTAGTTTAAATAAGGTAAGAGGTCAATTTAAATCGTAACATTTATAATAAAATTTAATTTAAATTTAAATATTTTGTAACTTTTAACTTTAATCATAATTTAATAAGATATTTTTTTTATTTCTTTACCATCTGGACGTCATGAAAAAAGAAAAATTATATTTATCAGCTCATTCTCCACTTTTCAATATTGACCTTTATCATAAAAAATGGCGGACTAGATGTTGCTGTCCACCATTTCTCTGTCGCAAAACCCTCATGCATTTGATCATATTCTCGTATTCCTCTGCCCTCGTGAATGTTTGAATGGAGTCCAACATAGCCTGCAAAATAGAAAAAGATCATCTACAAAACAAAGGTTAATTATACTAATCTTTTAGCATTTTGAGTGGTGCCTGAATTTAGAATTGAGAAGCACTTCTTAGTTAATGATTGAGTTTAGAGTTTCCATACAAAGAATGGAGATAAGGGGATAGGAGTGTTGGTTTTCTGAGGGCTGAATTGGTTTAAAAAAAACTAATAAGAACCCGAAGGATCTTGTCATGCAACCCATTTATAAACCGGAAAAGCACATAGTAAAAGCATGTACACCATTATACCTTGAACTTGGTCTCCAAACCAAATGGAAGATCTCATGACTCTATCTCCTTCCTCATGAATGTCTCTTCTTGCTCACTGTTGTGTCTCCTTTGCACCAAGTGAGATGCACTTCAAGGTATCTACCAAAGATCGATTAGAAGACAAAAAGGTTCCTAAAGTTAGATGGTGCTTCAATAGGTTATCGTTGATCCTAAAATCTCTAAAAATAAACCATTTAAATGGAGATTTATTGTTTAATACATAAGGTAAATGGCAAAGCTTTTGGTTCTTGTAAGAAGGATGAAGAAAATTCATAGCTTAGAGGAAGACAAAAGAGAGAAGAAAAAAAAGATAAAAACGTTCGGAAGAAGAAGAAGAAATACGGCCGCTGGAAAAACCCCACTAAAGTGCACGAAAAATCCTTTTACTTTTGGACAAATTAGGGCTAATTAAAAGACCTTTTAATTGTCCAAAAACCCCTTATTAATAAAGCCAAAAAACAAAGTTAAAAGGGCAACTTAGTCATAAAGCTTTAAACACATCTTTATGTTAATTTCAAGGATAACTTATGTTTTTATAAGGTTGGCCATGTGAATACTGATTTTAAAAAAACCACTTTTCCATTTATCTTATATTTCAAAATAATTTAAACATTTGACCCAATTGCCATATAACTATACCATATAATTATATGTATTATTTTGTTAAGCAATAAATTTATATGCCATGTCATACATATCAAACAAATTTATCTAGGATTAAATTTGTTATCTAATAACATTTATTCTAATACCATGTGACGGCCAAAATAGTTGTAACACTTATAATTAATTTTATTGTCATATTCTTATCTCCATACGATATACTAGAATAATTATCTTTTTCTAATCAAATCTTTTCTGGTGTGACCCACTGGATCTATGTCATGTTGACAACAAAATTAAAACTCGTTTTAATTCTATACATCAAAGGTGGTTATAATTACCCAAATAATATAGATGATAAATATCATACACAAATCATGATCCCGAAGCAATAATTGGTGGTGTCAATTCTCTTGTCCCATAATATCCTAAATAAATGCAAGATTGGAATATGTCATTCTTGCCAATTTACTCCTTTTTGATTTCCAAAGTAAATCGTAAATATGATTAGCTCCTTAATCATGTTGCATGCATACAATATTACTTTATCGAGGGCCCATAGACATTATCACTCATATCATATATAAGGGACAAAAGTATTCTTGATGAACATTTTTCCCAAAAGTTATGCATACTGTGGCATTATTTGTATAGCTACCTATTACGGTTAACGTTGGACAATGCCAACAAATACACATTTCTCATGTAAGAAATTGAACGTCTCATACCATAGAATTCAACATGCGTATGAAACATTATTGATATAAACACAATCCTAATAATGTTTCATTTGGGGTCTGTCGAATACCATAATATCCATTATATAACTGTGTGATTAAACCGACAACTCCTTATCAAATGGCTTGTAGAACATCACCATCATTTAATCCACATACTAATCTTTTAGTGGTCAATTAATATTCCATGTTAATTACCAAGATTAGCGACATTTTAGAGTAATCATTTGTAACACTCATATACCCCCTGGGAGGATAGGTAGATGCCACACAAAACAGAACCAAAATAATCAAAAACATACTAAATATTCCTTACATGCATTTCCAAAAACTCAAGCAACATACATTACCTTTCATTAAAATTTATTTTCAAACAAAACATACTAAACATATTGTACTTATCCAAATACATGCCATAATTTCAAAAGCCAACCTATACAACGTTTATGACAAATCACTTACAGGATATTACAAACCTTATCCACAAATATACAAAATGTCTCATTACATTGAAATACAACTCAAACTTAAACACAAACAAAGACTCAAACAAAAACAACTTCTAAAATAGAACACATTCTTCTTGGCCACTGCGGTTGTCTTTGTCCCAGTCTCAAATCTTCTTATCAAAACCTACACGGAGACAAAACCATCATTCTAAGCATATAGCTTAGTAGGAAATAACTAAACAAGATATAATTTGGCGATTGTTTCCAACAGTCGTCTATCATTCACATATATAGAATCAGATCAAATCACATACAACCTTTAATTGTTCAAATTAAAGAACAGTCTAACATTATTTACATCAGAACAAAATATAACTTATTAGAACATGATATACTTGCTTCAAAACAAAACTTACAAGTATTCAAACAAAATACCATAATATCAAAACAAAACTTTAAATTATTAGAACAGAACTTGATTGTATCAGAATAGAACTTGATTATATCATAATAGAATTTTAGTTGTATCAGAACAGAACTTAGCTTATTTCAGAATTGAACATATATCATAACATAAAACAAGTTAGCTTGCTAATCCTTTTGACAAAAGTGGATAACAGGACCAGAACAGAAGATACCATGATTGGTATCTGAAACAAAAGAGATTAATGTCCCTAAATTAGGGGACACCGTAGTGTCGATAATCAGGAGACACCATAGTGTCAAGTTACTGGAGTAGCTGCAGACACTTCTAGGTATGCCTATTTGCCCATGACTAGGACTTGGCATTTTTTAAAACAAAACATGTATCATTTCAAAATTCTCATGTAAAAGATATACTGCATATCTTAAGACTTATTCCATTTTGCTTACATTGAATATTTTCATTCACATTTAATCAAACTTAACATGCCTTGTGAACATAAACATTTGTAATAATCCACCAATGAATACATTAAGTAATTACACATTACATGTAGTCACATAAGTTACTAATTCACAAACATTCACAACTAACACATTACTCTTGTTCTTTAAATCACATTAGCATTCTTAAGTAGACTTCATCCCTTTAACAACTTATAAGTTCCAAAATTAGATACTTTGATATCTAATAATACCTTAAGTTATTACTTCAATTAAAAATAAAATCTTGTTCAACCTTTAATTAAACTATTCCACATCAAATTAGGTTTATATTTAAGCTCAATTAAGTCCATCTAAACCATTATTAAATACCTTAACCTTATATAGTCCAACAATTGTCTAAAACCAACATTTTCTACCTCCTAAATACTTTCCACGACCATGGGAATAAGCCTTATAAATCCCACGATCGTGGGATGACGGTTCACTCACCCACAACCTTCATTTTGTTTCCAAAACTTGACTTCTTCGCTTCCATTCGACACACCTTCACCAAAGTCCATCAATTTCATTTCAATTCTACCTTATTCATGCTTCAATACATCATCAAATTCATTTCCAAACCAATTAAAAAATCATTCATAAGGTAGCTCATAATCAATAATCTTTCATGCATAGAAATCCAAAGCAAATACTATCAACAACTATCATGTTCCAGACCTTAATTCATCATCAATTCAATACATATTCTATCCATTTCAAATATCACATATTTAATAACATAACATGCTATCAAGTTTGGAATTTCCTTATCTTCTTAATTTCAAAGAACAACTCCAAAGAAGCAAGTTAATTAGTCTTCCAAGCAACTATACACAGCTCCTAGACCAAGGTGCAAATTTCAGCACCTTTAAAACAATAACACAGAAAATAGCAATACTTACTTCTTGATGCAATAACTTACAAAGATTCCAAGTGAAGATGATCCAAAATCAAGAAAAATTCTAGAAGTTGAGAGGAAGTAGAGTTTCAATAGTGAATGAGCAAGGAGAAGGAAGAGTTACAGTAGAAACTAGCCAATGCATAAAGTCATGCCATGTGTAAGATGATTCATCTTGTTCTAAGGACACTTGTTACATAAGGACATAAGCCACATGTCCTCTCCCTAGCTAGCATACATGTTCTTCTATGAGGTTGCCAAATGTCACAATTTAATTAGGCCACTTGTCACTTAACCAATGTTGCCAAATGTCAATGCATTAACTATGCCAAATGTCACTAACTTATAGGCCTAGTCATTTCAATTTTCATGTAAAATCTTGCCACGTGAAAATTTTTCTAGTCAAAATGTACATTTTAATACCTCAATTCTCTAATGATATCAATTAATTACAAATCACTAAGTATGATCCATTAAACCAAAATTCAAGTCATATGCAATTCTCAATCATCTCATAATTTTTAACACCTATCATACATGTACTTTCATGAACATGTAACATTTCAACTATGGTACAATTTATGAACATAACTGTTAAAATACAATAACTAATGATTGGCTTCTAGATCATAACACTAACAAGGAGATCCCCCTAACACAGTTGTACCCTAGTTGGAACATGTAACATTCCAACTAGGGTACAATTTATGAACTCTGGCAGCGTTAAAGAATTTGGTTAGACTTCCATTGATCATCACAAATAATGTAGCAAAGGAGATGCATTCCTTTAACCATTTAATGAAGATTTCAGGGAACCCCTAAGCATGTAGCATTTTCCACATAAAATCCCATCTTACACAGTTGAATGCCTTGTGAATATCTATTTTTATTGTGCAATTGAGAGAGAAGTTAGCTCTAAAGTTTCTGTTGGCCCCTGAATTCTTTTCTTATTGAATAAGCATGATTTCAATTTATTTTTGAGGTTTTGATTGATAAAATTTTTCTTTGTTTGGAGTTTAATTAGCATGTCAATGATTGGAGCATTTATTGCTTAGATTGATGGAATTAGAAGTATTAAATGGATAAATTAAGAGTAAGTTAGAGTATAGTATGGTGTAAGTTAAATTGAAGAAGTAAGAATGTATAAGGGAAAAATGGGAAGATCACTTAAGGTTAAAAGGTGTAAAGCTTACATGGAAGGGCATAATGGATATTTGATGATTATTAGGAGTGGAAATTAGAAGAAGAAGACTAAAAAGAAGAGGGAAAGAAGAGAGTGTCGTGGAAGAGAGAAAGAAAAGAGAGAAAAGCTAGGGTTTTGGGATTCTTGAAGATTTTGAAGAATTTGAAGCATCAATAAGTAAGTATAAGCATAAACCCTTCTTGATTTTTGGATGAAGCATAGTTAGGGTTAGTTAGAAGTGAAACCAAGGTTGAATGTGGGTAGGAAGTTGTTGAGGAATGGTTTATGTGAAGGTTTTATTGTTTGGTTAATGATCAAAGATAGATTTTGATGTTTTGTTATTGAATTGGGTTGTAATGAGCTTAGAAATGAAGTATAAGAGGTGATTTAAGGTTAAGATAGGTTATATTTGAAAAATGGGAAGTGTATAGGTGAAAAATGTCAAGAAAATAGGTTTTTGGGAGGATTTTGGCCTCGCACGTCGTGACACGCTTATGCGCACGTCGCGGCGTGCTCCAGCATTCTCGCCGCTACGAGAGACCATTTTTCTACACCGACATATTTTGGTATTTTGGGCATAACTTTTGATGTAGATGTCTAAATTGAGTGATTTTTAATTTGATGTAAACTAGAGACATAGGGCTACAAGTTGTATGAAGGAATGGAGTCCAAATTCAGTCCCTAAGAATCTCCAATTTTTGGATGGAAGTTGAGCATAGAATTTTTGTTTTAGCATAAGTTATAGTTCAAATTGTTAAAGTACAACTTTCTGATTTCTACACCAAATTGACTGGAATTTTGGTTGTTGTTTAAGGAAATCAAGTGAGACAAGTGAGGCAAGAGGAGCAAGAGGAAGGACTCATTTGAGCAAGTAACAAGCAAGGATTTCAAGGTGGGTTACACTTTTATAATTGAACAATAAGCCATAAATGCTTCTTTGAAAGAACGGAAATAAAGGATTTTTAACTACTTTATACATGTTCATTTGTTGCATTTTGAATGCTTTAAGAATGTGCTACATGTTTGTATATGAATTGCATTATTGGTTTATGGAAATGGTTTTGAAGGAATATTAATTTTTTGAAACGATGTTATAGTTATGAAATCAAGTTTTGAAAGAAATGTGCCATTTTGGGCAACAAGTTTACAAGATATGAAATACATGTTATATGAGTTTGTGGTGGTCCCTTAAGTAAGTCAAGTGTACTTTGACAAAAGGCTTCTCCCGTCTACCCGCTAGTGGCATGAAACTCCTTCATGGACTTCCATAAGTTAACGGCTACGCAAGACCATTAAGTGGGATTGTGATAGTACGTTCTGTTCACGGCTTCACAGGACCCTTAGGGGAAATGTGTAGTACGTTCTGTTTTGGATCCACCCAAACCATTTCGATGTGCCTATGTGTTTATGATTTGTGAACAAGATGATGAATGCATGATATATGTTGCTTATGATTTGTTTGATAAAAGAGAATTTTGAGAAATATGTGCTTTATGTTTCAATGTGCATTCTTAAATGAAAATGAATATTATTCAAGGGTTTTGCTTATTATTGGTTATAAAATTGTTACCCATGAGCTTTATAGCTCACCCCCATTCTCCTCCCCCTATTCAGGTGATGAGCAAGAGATCGAGTAGGTCAAGAGTACGTCATCACTCCGAATTGACATATTTTTGTATTTTCAAGTTAGATTTTTGGGAATTCAAGGCTTTAGCTGCATTTCAAGTTTTATTAGTTCAAGTATATTTTGTATTTTTGGTTCTTGAACTCAAATGATGTATTATGGCTTGAAATGCCATTAAAGCTTTGTAAAACTCTTACTTTTGTTATTAATGAAATATGTATTTGGATTTTGGAACTTACATGTGTTTATGTATAGGTTCATTTTGTTTTAGGTTTGAATTGAGGATGGTTGTTGGGAAATTATGGTTGCATTTAGTAGAGTTAATGTTGGGGTTGAGTAGTTGAAAGAGTTTAAGTTTGCATTATTTGAGGTCGGGTTTGTTCGTTGCGACGAGGATAATATCGCAGGTTCGCCGCGACGTAATTCTCGCAGGCTCGCCTGACGAATGATAAATCGTTCGTCGCGACGTTTTTCTCGCCTGTGTTCGCCGCGGCGACGCTTGCCTTTGCTTCCGAGGAACCTTTCTTCTAAATTTTTCCAACTTCTAAGTCTTTCCTCCCCGTTCAAGCTTCATAATCCCATGTCCGATGTTGGGCTCCGGAAACAAGGTCCAACAGTTTCTCTTTAATAGTTCTTGAATAATAAGAGCATTGTCACCAATGTGTCTGTCAATAATAAAAGCACCTTAATTCTCACTAATCAAAGAGGTCATTTCTTTCTTCAATCTAGTTGCTAGGATTTTGGAGATAATTTTATAAAGGAAGTTGGTGCAAGTTATAGGTCTAAAGTCTCCAAAGTTTGAGGGATTAAGACCTTTGAGGATTAAGCAAAGAAAAGTTCTATTGATTTCCTTGAGGATTACTACCTTTGTGAAGAATTCATGGACTACCTTTTTCACAAAATTACCAATGATGTACTAGGATTTTTGGAAGAAAAAAAAACCATTGAAGCCATCTGGCCCTAAGGCCTTCATACCATCCATTTCACATACAACCCTCTTAATTTCATTGTTGTCAACATTTTTGGATAAAAAAGCCAGATCTTGAGGAGAAACATGCTTCAAAGCAAGATTGCACAGATCATTGAGTGAAGCAGTTAAAGGGTGGTGTGCCAAGAATGGAATCAAAATACTTTATTATTTCATCTTGTATTTCCTAGTTTTTCAAAAGTGTTGATCCCTCTTTGGAAGTGATTAAGTAAACTTTGTTGTGGTTTTTCCTTGCTAGAATAGACTTGAAGAAGAAGCTAGTGCAATTATTACCATTTTTTAGCCAATTCTCTCTAACTCTTTGTTACAGCAAAGAATGGTGGTTTTTTATAGCTTGCATGTATTTAGAAAGAGCTAGTTTCTCGGTATCCAGCAGCATTTGATCATCTAGTTTTGAGGCTATCTTATTTTGAATGTCTTCAAGTTCCAATATGGTAAAGTTGATAGTAGATAAGGTGGATAAAAGTTCTATTGATTTCCTTAAGGATTACTCCCTTTGTGAAGAATTCATGGACTACCTTTTCCACAAAATTCCCAATGATGTTCCAAGATTTTTGGAAAAAAATAACCATTGAAGCCATTAGGCCTTAAGGCCTTCATACCATCCATTTCAAATATAGCCCTCTCAATTTCATTGTCATCAACAGTTTTGGTTAAAAAAGTCAGATCTTGAGGAGAAATTTGCTTCAAAGTATGATTGCAGAGATCATTGAGTGAAGCACTTGAAGGGATTGGTGTGCCAAGGATGGAATCAAAATATCGTATTGCTTCCTCTTGTATTTCCTAGTTTTTCTGAAGTGTCGACCCCTCTTTGGAAGTGATTGAGTAAACTTTGTTGTGGTTTTTCCTTGCTAGAATAGACTTGGAAGAAGAAGCTAGTGCAATTATCACCATCTTTGAGCCAATTTTCTCTAGCTCTTTGTTATAGCAAAGAATGGTGGTTTTTTTTATAGCTTGCATGTATTTAGAAACAGCTAGTTTCTCGGTATCCAGTAGCATTTGATCATCTAGTTTTGAGATTATCTTAGTTTGAATGTCTTCAAGTTATAATATGGTACAGTTGATAGTAGATAAGGTGGATCCTTTCAATAATTGTAACAGTTTGAGCTCATTTTTTTAAATAATTTCCAGCTTTTATACACAGCTGAATTGCTTGGTCCCCACATAATGGTAGTTTGTTCCCTTTTTTGCAAGCTTAATAGAAACTTGATGCATTAATAAGTTAGTTATTAAATTAAAAAGGGTGATGCATGACATTTTTCTGAAACAAATTATCAATTATAATTTGGGTGTGATATAAGAATAAGGGGTCTTTGAATTTGGCTACGTTGTTAGGAATTTGGTTTAACCATAAATCATTGACTAGTGCACGTTCTAGCTTCTTCCTGATATACTAGCTTGAGTTATGTTGGACCAAGTAAACATATGTCCCACAAAGTGGAGATCCATCACCCCTAACTCTTGAACACATTCCTCTATTAAAGTATTTTTAGAACTGGAATTTGGCATGGAAGTTTTCATCACATTGATTCTTGCTTCCTCCTTGTTGCTAACTACACTTTTAATGGCTAAAATATTATTTTCTATAAGTCCCATGTGCTACTCTACCTCTTCAGTCCCCGTAAGCTCTCCAAACCTTCCCTTGTGACTTGGAAGGTGGCTTCCAATGGTAAGAGATAGAAATTGTATCTTCCCACAGTTTGTTGTCTTCACCCAATCTTATAATATGTATTTCATTAAGGAAATCCTTCGAGATTTTGATACTTACACAAATTCTAGCATAACTTATCCTCCTTTTCTTAGCAGTATTTTCATCCATGCATAGGGGTTTTCCAATGTAGCGGGCTAAAGAATTTAACCCCTTAGTAGTCTAGTATTCAAGGGGTACAATATAGAAATTCATCCATAACGGAATGCTTTGAATCTTGATAGCTTCTATCCTTAAACTGGGCTGCCAGATTTGTAAGAAAATGGGTTAGTTTCCTAGGTGCCATGGACCCTCTTCTAGTAGTCTATGAGCTTCAAAAACTGAGGAGAAAGTGAATAGAATGAGGTTTTCTTATGAAAGTAATACTTCTTTTAAACCTTTTTTTCATAGTTTGTTGGCCCATCGTTTGATGATTGAAAAAGCTGGCCATTGATCAAAGAAAAATCCAACAATTGTGGACTCCCAACCACGTGTTCCTTCTTTTAGAGTTTCAATCTTAGGGCATACAATAAGTTTCCCATCCATTTCTTGCGGTAGACTAAAGGATAAACTTGTTATGAGGTTAAGTCCTACCACTTGCTTCCATGTTTTTCGGAAAGAATGCAGGTTAGGGGAGAGGAAGGTTTAGGTGTGAGGGATGGCAAATGTGGAAATTCAATCTTGTTTTGTGTTAAAGTGATAAGCATTATGCTTGAAATGGAAAAAAGAAACTTTGCAGTGAGGAAAGAAGAAAAAAAGTAGTTAAAAGAAAATAAAGAAGCAAGGCGGGAAAGGGTTATTTGGTGGAAAGTACTATTATGCCCCTGGTTGAAGGAAAAACTAGAAGCAAGCGAGGTGTAGGATGTAAGGGGATGAAGGTGAAGATGACTTGAAGATGAGAAGTAAGCAGACAAGAGATTGAATGAAATCAAAACATACTAGTGTTGCACCTAGAGAGAGGTAGGAGAAACTCTCTCTAACCTATTTTCAGATTCTAGTGGCTCCTCCTGAATCAAAGAGTCTTCGCCTCAATTCCTTGAGCTTATTTGTTTACTCTCTTATTCTCGTTGCACTTAATCCTTTATCTATAATTCTAAAGCATCGTTCATAAGTTTTAACCTTTTATTGTTATCATTCTTCAATAATGCACTATTTCCAAATGTTAAATATTGATTAGCAAGAAGTTTTAAATGGTTGAATGAGCCAAAAAAATGGAGATTTGGCTTTGTTTAAGGCGAGTGAGGAAGGAAAATGATGGAGGGTGGTTGGAGAAGTTTTTGCTGGAGGAGCACTTGACCCAGATAAGATCGTTATTGCTGACAACTACTAAGAGTAATGTCTGGAGAGGTAAGCCCAAGTAGTTGGAGATGATGTTGCTAATATTGGTTTATATCCTACAGCTAATCGATTGGTTGTAGTGAAATCTTTATCTTATATATATTTAAATGTATATAATAAATTTTATAACATAATTACAGATTGTAAATGAAATTATGATGATTATAATTATGAGCTTCGTATTGCATTTTTCATATTATCCCTAAATTATTCTTAGTTATTGTTCTATAATGTAAAAAGACTAACATATTTTATGTTTTTCTTATGAAAGAAGTAGTCGATCTTATAAGCTAAAGTATGAAGATACTTAAACAAGCATATGGGTGTTTGTTAAAGAACAAGTTCACTGAATTGACCCCATATAAGAAACCTATTAGGAACATTAGTTGTATGCTTATGGAAATTCTCACTATGATAATTGTATAAGTGATTCTTTGAGTTTAGATCTCTAAAGTTATCTTGTATAAGGATGGCTATGTTTTGATACTACTTATGACCTATTACAATCAAGGATGGCTCAGTCGATAGTTATTGGATGTAGCATAAATTATATGGAAATAGTTGAGTGATTAAGATAGTATTAATCACCCTAAAGTAATTAAAGATAATGTTTTATTGTTCTTGATTAGTATTGATTCATGAAATCTTTGGCCGATGTGAAATGATATTCTATAAATAATTTACAACAGTCATTAAATGAATCAATAGCTAATGGTGGACAACTAATATGATTGGGCTTAAAATAGAGTAGACATTAATTTCATGTTATGTGTCTAATTGAAACATTAAGTGATGAAAAGATTGAATTATGTAAAAAGTCATGCATGAAAAGGTTAGTCAAAACCACTTTGACATTCCTAAATATTTGGGTGGTTATGATACATTGCTATATGTCAATTTTAATCTACGAATATAAATTGTTTAATTAGAGAATTAAAGATAAATTAAAGGAGTTTAATATATCTAACTTTAAATGTAATTTAGGGTTATAATTTGTATCTATTGTCCACATATTTGGGAATCTAATGGGTCACATATAAAGAACAAATTGAAGAGAGCAAAGATATTTTAATCGAGTTAAACTTGATTGTAAAGTTTGAGAAACTCTATGATTAAATATGAGATATTTAATAAATAAGGATCACTATGAGATAGTGGATTTTGTTTGAAAAAACTGATATTTAATCAGAATTATTTGTAATTCTAATTAGAGTTTAATTAAAATTAGAATTTAATTTCAGTTAAATTACTAAAAAATCCAAAACCTATTATAAATAGGTTTAAGCTCTAATGGAGCTAGCACTCATTGCCTAACCCTCTCTACAATAGTTACAAAGTTCTCTCAACCTATTCTGTGGATACCATTAGAGACTGGACCTTTGTGTAGTTATGGTGGTTGAGATGAGCCAGTTTCATAAACAATTCTAGGGATATGATAAGAAAATGATCAAGCTTCATAATAAGATACAAATTAAGATTCATACTTTATTATGATTTAATTGTTATTTTTTATAAAATCTAAAGTGATCTTGATTTTGAGAAATCAAAATTCGAAAATTTTTTGTAATTATTCTATTATGAACAAGATTGGATCTTGAACTAATTTTTCAGCAGTGCTGCTAATGCCGACTTTAATTCTATAATGTCATTAAATTAGATGATTGTTATTTATCTTAAATTTTGGAATTGAATTTATAAACTCTAAGACCTAAAATCACTGTATGGTTGTAATTTGAGAAACCTAAAGATCCTAGTTATGATATCTGAAAAAGTTCATATTTAAAAAAACTAAAACCAAGAATTTAGAAAGCTAAAATACCTGAGACCTAAGACCTAGAATCTAAAACTTAAAAGATTCAACCACCTAAAATTTGAAATATGAAAAAGTTCAAATTTAAAACAACTAAAACCAAGGATTTAGAAAGTTAAAATACCCGAGACCTAAGACCTAGAATTTGAAAATTAAAAGATTCAACTACCCTAAAACAATAAAGAAGTTTTTGTGTTATTGCGAGGCTAAGTTTCAGGCTAAAGAAATAAACACGGCTTAAGTTGTTATCTTGCTAGTGGCATATGCTTGAATAAGCCATTGAGATGTGTGATTGGCACGATGAGGTCGCGTGTTGTTGCTACTAGAGTTGCATCATAGGATGGCGTGACTGGAAGCTAGTTGGTGTCTAAATGGCCTTATGTGATTAGGAGCTGCTAAAATTTGGGTGTTGTGGCTAGGGCTGTGCGGAAAACTATCTCCTTATGGCAATTAAGTGGCAGGGGTCTAGCTAGCGAGGAGTTATCACCAACAATTGGACATCAAGTAACAACTTTGAAATAGTACGATAATAATTGTCATAAGAAGAAAATGATTGCATGACTTTTCTTGCCTATACGTGATATGACAGAGATCATATGTATTTTTAGTTCATGTTTATGAGTATTTGATACTTAATTTTGATTCAACATTATTATAATGTTCAATATATGATAAAAAATAGATTGTTGAATAAAAGTGGTTGATCCAAGTTTGTGCAAATAGTTTATATGTGTTGGATCAAATGAGACTTATACTTAACATAACTAGTAAGAATACAGAGTTAGATAATCGAGACTATTCTTTAATTTCATATTGGTTAAATCAATATGATGAGAATCACAAGGTTATATACAAGAATATATGTCTCTTTTTTATTATGAATCATACGAAACTTGTTAAGTTGAAGACTAACCAAATCAACCTTTGGTGAAAGGATGATAATCGTATTGAATTGTTAAATTTATATATATGATGTATTAGATAGAACAAAAATTTATAAAAGGATGGTACTTGTATTTTATTATATTAATAATGACTTTTTCTGATATAGTCATATGTATTAAATGGAATGTGGATTTAAAATTTTGAAATTAAGCATTAAGAATGCTAAAGAACTTTAATGAATATGTTATGGTAAGTTTTAAATTTTCAGTTATCTATAGGAAATGAGATTTTTTGGTGAATACCTTCACAATAAAATTCTATAAGAGTATGGATTTATGTAAGGAGGAATATACAATATGAGATATTGTATAATGCAATATTTATTTCTTCTATAGTGATGTTGATAAATGTATAATTTACTATAAATATACCCACACATGGATAAAAAGGAGAAGAATTCAGGTGAAATCATGGCATAGAACGAAGATTTGAAGCAACTTAAACCTACACGACTACGTACAATGATCATATAATCTTTGTAAATGTGTGAAGATTTGAAAATTTTTCTTTCTAGTTTTGTGAAATTACACGCCTTTGTATATTGACATACAGGACCATGTAGATTTGAAAATTTTTGTTTCTAGTTTTGTGAAATTACACGTCTTTGTATATTGGTATACACGGCCATGTATGTTCCCCATGTAAGTCTTTATGCCCATGTGAAATTGTGAATTCAAGTATTTTAGAGATACATTGTCACTCACTCGCTCCTGTAAGTTGACCGTGTATACCCCATTAACCCTAGTTTTTACTATAAAAGGATGTGAGGCAAAATAAGGAGACCTAAGTTTTTAGGAGATTTTGAGTCATAAGAGACATAGAGAGGTGAAAGTCATGATCAAGGGACGAGGAAAACACAAAGATAACATCAGGAGATTTGATAGATAACATCAGGAGATTTGATAGATAACAACATCCAATCCAATTTTACAAAAAGATCTAATAGAAGAAAAAGGAGATTTAGAATATGATTTATTTATTTTCTATTAGTTTTTCTATATATTTATCTTTGGTTTTGTTTTTTATGAGTAGGAACTAAACTTGTATAGTGTCTAGGTGTGATAAACCCTAAGTTGTGATAACAATATGAATTGATCTTTTATTCAATGCAATTTTATTGATTCTTTTATAGTGATTCAATTATGTATTTTAATATTGTTCTAATATATCCAGAATATTAGTGCTTAATTTGATTTCATATGATTAAGATTGATAAATCCTCTTATATGAATAGATCGACTGATAAATGCATATTTGACTATAATTATACACCTAAATTTAATATGTTTTGCTTGATATTTCATAGTTTTATTGTATATTTGATACTTATTTCGCTCCAAGTGCATCTATAGTTATAATTGTCTTCATGGAAAAAAAAAGGAGAAGAATTCAAATGAAATCATGGCATGGAATGAAGATTTAAAGCAACTAAAGACCTACACGTCTGTGTATAAAGATGGTGTAAGTCTCTATAAATGTGTGAAGATTGAAGAAACTAATTTCTAATCGTAAAGTTACATGCCCATGTATCTTCATATATACGCCCGTGTATGTTGCCCGTGTAAGTCTCTGTGCCTAAGTGAAATCACAAATTCAGATGTTTTTTATTATACACAATCTCTCACACACCTTTGTAAATAACTATGTATATCCCAAAAACCCTAAGTTTTACTATAAAAGGACATGAGTGGAGGCAAATTGGAGAGAGTTAAGTTTTGTAGTAGTTTTGAGACATAAGACACCTAGAAAGGCGATGATTCTGATCAAAGGATGAGGAAAACAAGAAGTTAACGTCAAGAGATATGATAGAAAGCTAAATCAAATCCAAACATGCAAAAAGATTCAATAGAAGAGAAAAGGAGATTTATAATTATAATGTCTTTGTTTTCTATTAGTTTTTCTGCATGCTTATCTTTGATTTGTTTTCTATTATTAGGATCTAAACATTTTAGTATGTAGGTGTGATGAAACCTGTTTTAAGATAACAATATGTTTTAATCTTTTATTAAAAGTAATTATATTAATTGATTATTGTGATTTAATTATGTGTTTTAATTTTGTTATAATATATCTAGAATATTAGATTTGATTTCATATGAATGAGATTAAGAAATCCTCTTATATCAATAGATTTACCATAATTGGAAGGAGTTGCATGTAAACCTAGAGATAGGCTGACGTAAATCCTTTATATTAAGATCAAACCTAATAGCAGAATTTATAAATTGATAAAGCAATCCTAGGGGTTTTAACTAGAAAGATTTATGATAATCAACTAATGGATTAATTGATAATAGTCACGAGAGAGTTATTAATATAAGATATGAATTTTCACGGTCCAATAATCAATAATATAAGTGCATGATAAAAGGTTACAAATTTAATGATTCTTAGGAGGATTCATCACTTAGCACTACTATTTAAGTTTGATTTTTTTTATTTTACTTGTCCTGTGCTCAAGATTGTTTGATCTTAATTTAGTTTATTTGTTTAGCTTTATTTTTAACTAAAACAAAAAATTTGATTCTTAGGTTAGATAATAGAAAAAAGGGTAATTGCTAGTGTTTATAATCTTTATATGATCGACTTGTACTTGCCTCTGCTAGCTACAGCTACGCTATACACTTGCGATAATTTTAATATTGATATAGAAAAATAAACCAATTATATTTTTGGTACCGTTTTTGGGAATAGTAATATTAAGAAAATCATGCTAAAATCACATAGAAATCCTCAAAATATAAGCTAAATGTCTTCAAAATCATGCTAAAAATTAGGACGTAATTAGCATATTCTGTTAAGTTTATAAAATTTCAAAAATTTTACCATTTGATTGAATTTATTATCTTAATTGTTTGTTAAACGCCATGTGTAAATGAGGAAGAATGATGTTTTTAGATTTTCCATTATTTTTTTATGTTCACTAACTTAGTCTTTTATGGAGATTTTGTATTTTAATGTGTTTAGATTTTTAATTTTGCATTTATATTTGTTATTTCATGCATACATATCATAATTCCAAAGCCAAAGGGCTTAGAGGAGCCAACATGTTGGAAATAAGAAGGGAAAACCAAGTTTAAGAATAACTGGGGAATACAGATCATAAACGATATTGATTATGGAAAAAGATAAGTGCTAGTCTTAAAACAGCTCAGGAATTGTTCGAAAATAGAGTAAAAATAATGGTAATTGAAAAGTGTGTATGGCGCCGATCTCATTTTGAACTCTAACAATATAAATATCCAAAACAGTTCAGCGCTATATTTTAAATGTAGAGGATTGAATTTTTGGGATTTTCGGTTAGGTTTTGTTTTTTGAAAATTGAATTAATATTATGAGAATTACAAAAACATAGTCTGCTTTAAATTCCTAACTCTTCAATGTTGAGCATCCTATCCATACTATTAGTTTATCCATTCTAATACTTATTGGCTCAATTACTCTTTTTCAATTATCTTTCACTCTTGTAAAGAGTTTGAGTCTTTTACTTCATTGTGTTTTGTATGATTACTAGTTGATTATCCATCTAATCTTCATTTTCCACAAGTTTTTATGTTCACTAACATAGTTTTTTTTATGGAGATTTTATATTTTGATGTGTTTATATTTTTAATTTCAAGCATACATTTCATAATTCTAAAGCCAAAGATTATAAGAGAGGCGACATGATGAAAATAAGAAGGAAAAATCAAGTTCAAGAATGACTAGGGAATATAGAGCATAAACAATATTAATTATGGAAAAAGATAAGTGCTCGCCTTAAAACAACATAGGAGTTATCTGGAACTAGAATAAAACTAGCACTAGTTAAGAAAGTGTGTCAAGCGCCAAAACATAAATTTTCTAACCCTCTCCCTTTTCTCTTATAACCTTAGATTTTTTACCAAATCTCAACTTTTTTCATTGATTGCAAACTTTAAAACACTAAATCTTTCCATTGCACTTAAAACCCATCTTCTTAACCATCATTTAAGCTTCCAAACATTATATTTTCGCATAAGAGCTATAAAATTGGGACTTTTGGTTTTCAATTAAGTTTGAAGTCATTCTAGCATGCATTTTATGTTCTATGGTGTGCAAGTAAGTTTTCTATCAATTTTCATAGCAGGAGTGTACTAAGTTTAGAATTGGAGCTTGATTATAAAGAATTTGGAGTTTTTGTGTTATTGCTCTTAAAAATTTATGGAGTTTTGGTTTAACATAATGGAATTTAGAGTCTATGTGGATGTATTTTGGTTGTATATTTATTGCGGAGTTAAATAAGTGTTATGGAAGGAGTTTACATAGTGGAGTTACGATTATGGTATTATTGTCTTATGTTTGAACTTGTGTTGAGAAGGATGCCTCTTAGATACAAACGAATTACAGTGAGGACTGAGATTCCTTCACCACCATCAATATTGTCATCTCTGGAAGACCTTCCTATACTTACGAAGACAAAGAATGAGGAGTAATATAATAAGAGGATCAACATCCATATGGTCATAAAGAAGGCTAATATCTTTGATATTAAGTCAGTTTTCAAGATTTATATTGTGCTTAGAAGTTTGAATTGGTATTACTTATTAACTCTTCATGGTTATTATTACCCAAAGGCGACAAAGGAGTTTTTAACTAACATCAAAGATAAGGCCATACTAAAACCCCTGCTCCTTACCTCTTATGTTCAAGGCGTTATGATGATTATTTTAGAGCAGATCATAGAAGAGCACCTTAGGTTGCATTAGAGGGGAGACATTTGAGTTTTCTTAGTGGAAGCCCAGCGGTACATTAAGAGTGGGGGAAAAAGGAAGCTTTACATAAGTTCAAATTAGGGATTACTTACTCTACAGGACAAATGTGCTTTTTATGCAAGCACTTAGCCATTCAACCTAGGCCAATGGCTTACATAGTAAGCCGAAAAATCCATTTTCAATCCAGCGGGTTCAACCAAATTTGGACCCTCAACTTCTCCCTTTGAGACCTCCTCTTTAATTGTTTGGGTGTTGCTCCATTAGTATGGTTATCATTCCTCGTGCTAAAATCTATCAATAGTATCGTTTGACACTGGTCATCAGATAAGAACTTTGTATTTTTGGTGTTTATTAGCCACTTGTTAGTAAAGAAGGAGGTGGACGTCTCCAATTTTTAGGGTTATGAAGATCGAAGATACCAATTATATGAATGATGATCAAATGAGGTTTTTCAAATATACCTGAGACAAAATGCACATAACACATTTTTGGCCTCATTTTTGATACACAATTATAATAAAAATGAAAAAAAAATCAAAGGGGTGAAAAACTAAGAAAAGCGTAGATCAAAATTTTTTCATTTTTACTATAATTGTGTATAAAAAATGAGGCCAAAAATATGTTATGTGCATTTTTTACTTTAAGAAAAATATTTTAAAGACCTATGAGAATGAGCATGATCTCTCTATATGAGATTCTTTATCTGAATCTTAGTACGCCAAAGTTTTCTATTAAGGTTCATGTCATCGGTAAGTTCTAGTAGTCATATCATTTTTTATCATTCTCCTTAGTTCTTTATAGGTCTTCCTTTTTCTCTTACAATCTCTAAGTACAATCTTCTTGCATCTTCTCACTAGAGCGTCAAGGTGTATCCTCTTAATATATCTAAACTATCTAAGTCATGTCTCTTTTAATTTTTCATTGATATTATCCACCTTTAATTTGTGTCTTACCATTATATTGTTAAACTTATCTCTTCTAGTAAGGTTATATATTCAATGGAGCATCCTCATCTCTGCCATCATTAGCCTATGCCTATGCACCTGTTTGATGGGCTAACACTTTGTCCTATTGAGCATAGTCGGCCTAATTGCTAAACGATAGAACTTATCGTTAAGCTTGAATGGTATTTTCTTGTCACATAAAACTCTTAATACACTTCTTCATTTAAGCTACCCTAATCTGATACGATAAATTGTGTCTTCATCAATCTCTCCATTGCTTTGGATGATAGATCCTAGATACCTAAAACACTCTTTTTATGGCATAACTTATAAATTAATCTTTACCTCAACATCGAAAACCACCTTATGGCTCAAAAAGTTACACTCTAAGTACTCAATATTAATCCTACTCAATTTAAATCCCTTCGAATCTAACGTATCCCTCCAAAATTATGGCTTGATAATGACACCCTTTTTTCTCATCCATTAAAACAATGTCATCAGCAAATAACATACGCTAAGGCACGTCCCTTTGGATATTCTTGACAAGCTCATCCATCACTTCTGCAAATAGCAATGGGCTCAATAAGGAGCCTTAATGTATACCAATATCGATAGAAAAATGTTTGTATCTCCTCCAATCGTCCTTACTCTAGTCTATACACCTTCATACATATCCCTAATAGCCTGTATATAGGTCATAGGAACTCCCTTATAAACACCTCCATATGATTTCTCTAGATACCTTGTCATACACTTTCTCTAAATCAATAAAAATTATATGTAGGTTACACTGTCTTTTCCTATAATATTTCATTAATCTTCTAAAGAGATGTAGGGCTTCTGTCGTGGACCTTCCCACCCGACATGAAGCCAATTGGTTCTCCAAGATAGGAGCATCCTTTCTCACTCTCTTTTGAATCATCTTCTCTCATAACTTTATGGTGTGACTAAGCAGTTTCATGCCTCTATAGCTGTTATATCTTTGGATGTCACCTTTGTTCTTATGTAGAGGAATTAGCATATTAAGTCTCTACTCATCTGACATTTTTACGGACTTAAGGATTACATTAAAATGTTTGGCTAGCCAACTAAGACCCTTTTTTGCCTAGGCTTTTCCAAACCTCTATGGTATCTCATCAAGAGCTACTGCCCTATCACTCTTCATCCCCCTCAAATCTCTTTTAATTTCTTCCCTTATAATCTACTAACAACAATTAAAGTTATGATACTTCTTAGAAGTTGTCAGATCACCTAAAGAGATGTTGTTCTTTTCGTTTTCATTAAAAAGGGTTATAGAAGTACATCTGTCATCTTCTCTTGATGTCATTTTCAACCACAAGTATCGACCCTGCTTCATCTTTTATACAACAAACTTGATCTAAGTCTCTCACTTTCCATTATCTAACTCTCACCAACTTAAAAATATTCATTTCTCCATCTTTAGTTGCCAATCATTGGTATAACTTCTTGCAAGCTTTGCTTTTAGCTTTTACAATTATCTTCTTCGCCTCTTTCTTTTCTAGTTTGTAACTTTCTGTATTAGCTACTCTTTCTACCTCTGTGGTGTTATTCAATAGAGCTTTATAAGTACCATTCTTAATCTTAACATTTTCTTGTACATCTTCAGTCTACCACCAGGACTTCATTTTACTACTGTCAGGTCCTTTAGAAACATCCAAGATCTCTTTAGTTGTGCTCCTTGAAAGAGTTGCTACTCTTTTCCACATTTGGTTAGCATCTCATTCTAATTTCCATTCTTTTCTATATATTACTATATCCTTAAGTTGTTTCACCTTATCCCCTTTCTTATTTTACCATCCGACTCTAGTACACTTCTTATCACTTCTCTTCATTTTCCAATCCTTAATTATAAGATTCAAAACCAACAATCTATATTGAGTTGACAAGTAAGTGTTAGGTATCACTTTGTAATCCTTACAACTAGGTCGATTGCTCTGCCTTACAAGGAAATAATCAATTTTGATTTTTGTGGTCCTACTCTTAAACATCACCAAGGACTTCTTGTTTTTCTTGAAAAAAGAGTTTATTATCATTAACTCAAATGCTACCACGAGATCTAACAAAGTAGTCTCACTATCATTCCTATCATCGTACTTGAAACTCCCATGAGTCCATAAATATCCATCCAAGGTTGCTTATATATATCTAAGCTATTACTGGCATCGCAAAAAGGACAAGAAATGCTAAAGGCAAAAACATTGCATATCATTGACCATTTACCACCCTCTTCATAGCCCATGAGGCTTCTTTTGCTTTTGCATTAATTACAGAATACAAACAAGTTGATGGTAACCTGCTGCTAATTGGCGTTTCCTAAATTTCATTTGCACGGTTAAAAGGGCTTTAAGGAACTGGGGATAACAATTGTATGAGGGCATTAGGGAGTTTGTGGGCGTCATCTTCACGTTCAATGCTACTCTGAGGCATCTGCACATTTGTAGTACAGCTGCATAGATACAGGGATTATAAAATATGCCTAAGAAAAAAACCAACAACAAAATAAAAGCCAAATCCTAGAGAAAACCAAGGGCTAAACGAATGAGTGTTGTGTTAGCCAGGTTGTACATGTGTTGAGTAGTGCTTCCGGGCAAATGGCAGGTGAACCTCTCACCATTCAAATGGTAGACGAGTAGGAGAATCGCCAATGATGGTTATGCCACTTTGATATGCAGTTTATTGCGTAATCATAAACTGTATCCACGTTTCCATGTGAAACATACAAATTGTCAACACAGATTTCATTTGTTGTTCAAAGTATCATTAAGAAAACATTCAACAAATCATAATGTACGAAAAAAGATTTTCCAGTGAGACAAAACGTTATGAATTTGTCTCGGCTTCGCAACGCTTTTCCACCAGACATTCCACTCAATCTCCACAAAGGTCAAATTTTTTATTCCTACCAAATGAACAACTCTATAGTCTATACAGTTGAATTGAGACACAGGAAAAATGTACATGGTCATCGAGGTCCCGAAAGCTCCATCGCTTCAATGATGAATGACGACTCTCCATAGATGTCGCTGTAACGTCTTGAGAAACTGCAAGCCCTTGCCTCATAAACGTTGGATGCACCTTGTGATTCCTCCGTTCCTAACTGCCCAGCAAGACCTTCCAAAACCTTCATAACTTCTGACATCTTAGGACGTAGGTTAGGATGCGACTGAGTACATTGCAGAGCCAACTCCACTGTTTTTTCCAGCTCTAGCACTTCAAAACATCCCTTAAGATCTCTATCTACCAGCACTTCCAATCTCTTCTCCTCATACAAAATCCTAACCTGCAAAACTCAAATGGCAAGTTGGTATCCAGTGCACAATTTATGAAACAAATAACAGGTCCTGATCAGTCATTAGTTATTATAGGGTTGATATAAGCGTTCACAAATTTGTAAAACACAGAACCAGTGACCATTGGATCATTACAGATTGAAGAACTTACCCAGTCGAGAATCATTCCCTTCTGGACTTGACCATTACCAGCATCTAGTGCCTTTTGCCCAGTTATAAGTTCCAAAAGCAGTATGCCAAATCCAAAGACATCTGTTTTCTCAGAGGACTGACCAGTTGAAAGATACTCTGGTGCAATGTGACCCACAGTACCCCGAACTGCAGTTGTAACATGTGAATCTCTTTGATCTAATAGCTTCGCAAGACCAAAATCTCCAACCACAGCTTCAAAACATTCATCAAGTAAGATATTTGCTGCTTTGACATCCCTGTGAATTATTTTTGGATTGCACTGTTCATGTAAATACAGAAGTCCACGTGCTGCTCCAAGGGCAATGCGTATCCGTCTAGTCCAATCTAAGGATGGTCTTTCTTGGCAAGTTTCTGGTGAAGAAAATTGACCAATAAGGACTGTTGGTTACACATAAAGAAGGAAACATCTTCAGGCATGTGTCGATTTTCTTTTCACCCCATTGAGATTGAAGGAGAAGAGAACGTTGAAAAATGGGTTCTGAGGTCCAAGATTAGTATAAAGACCAAGCCATGAACATAAGTTTGACTATATGTCAAGTGCTTATCACTCAAAACCCTCTCTTGTGAGAACATCTGATCAAACCTCAATAAATATCCGAGTAGGACACATACAATGAACTCTATTTAGCAATAATAGTGAGTTGAATATGAGCAAGAGAGATATAGTCAAAAACGAAAAGATGAGACAAACCTCTTAGACGGTCAGCAACACTACCATTTGGCATATACGGATAAACGAGTAATCTCTCCTCGGGTGTCAAGCAGAAACCATATAAACGTAACAGGTTTCGATGCAAAGCCAAGCCAATCATCTCAACTTCTGTTTGAAACTGCACTTCTCCGGTACAATTTGGATCTCTTAGCCTTTTAACTGCAACTAATGTCTTATTTGGAAGACATCCTTTATAAACCACCCCAAATCCTCCTTGACCTAGGATATTTTTTGGACTAAAGTTGCTTGTAGCAATTTGCAGTTCACGAAATGAGAACCTCTTCACATGACCAATATCAAATTCATAATCTTGCTGAACTGCAAAGGATATTGCTCATTAATCTTTCATCACATTCATCCCCAAACTCCAAATTTTTTTGACAGTTTAAGAAAGTTAGGCAGACAATTAGTACATAAGGTTGGGGATTTACCATATCGTGTAAGGTTTAAATGAGATCTATACCAATGCACCCAGAAAAGAAGCAGCACTACAGAGATCACAAATGTGAAACTGATACTTAAGGAAACATAAAGCACCCAATGATGGTGACTGCTGTCAATCTGTGGTGATACTGTCTCTGAATTGAATACACACGCATGTCAAGTCAACGTTGTGAACACATAAAGCCAACAGAAGTGTTTGATCAATTTAGTGCATTTACCATTAACTGGTTCTGAAGCATCTGTGCAAACCTGTGAGAGTGAGGAAATACAAAGAAAGCTGTTCCCTGTTATGCTGCCAAAAATAGACATATGCAAATTGAAATCGCTGAAGCAGAATATCAGGGAATTATTTTAAAAGTTCAGTACTTTTATCTGGAAAAATGGGTAGTATTTAAGAAGTGAATATTCTTCAAGTTATCTCTGAAGTCATTGCTATCATCATTATCATCATCATCATCATCATCA
>JAOQMQ010000002.1:18440147-18457416 GCA_027563845.1 Erythroxylum subrotundum
GTCTAACTTTCTCTTGAGCTCACATGTACTGAAACTTCTGATCCTAACCCTTAATATGGGGACGGGATGTTACATTTAGTCTACAAGGTTTGGGGGAACTGCCAGGAACAGTCTTCCACCACTGATATACTAGACTTTGTAGTAGTGAGACTGCATAATCAAATCTTTCATCGAACTTGCAGTCCATCTGATTGAACACTCGTTCAGTTCTCTCCGACCAACCTTCTGCCACCACAGGGTCTGTACTTCCATAAAAGTCTACGGCCCCCTACTTTCTAAACATATCATACCTCCTTTACCTTCTCTCAGGAATTCTTAGAGGCATCTGTTCAAACTGAGGTTCCGAAGACTCTCTACTGACTTACTCTATGACTTGATCTCCTATAGCAAATGACTTATAACAAACAATACTCGTGATCACTATACAATTCTCTCACTATATATCATGTCTAAATGTTGTTATATGTCCCTATGGATGCCAAACCATACTCTGATACTAAAAATTGTAACTTCCCACTACCATAGGACATAAGGCTAACATACTTCAGAATATCCGAGCATATACCCTAAGGGAATGGCATGTTAGAGCAATCACATTCACTTCGTATGGCATCATAAAGAACATAAGTATTTAAAATGTTAACATATCTCATTTCATTAACAAAACATGTTTTACATTGTCATTTCATTACAAACCATCCATATAGTTACAATACAAAAACCATCTGTGTTCATACTGTTTATACAAAATATTCTACATGAGATGAAAAACTATACAAAAGCACTCTATCTAAACTCCTCAAATGACAACTAACCAGACCTTTGAGCCATATCTTGATCCCAAAATGGATAATACTGGACTCTAACTAGATTGCTTTAGAAGCAAGGTCTCCTTTTAGACCCTGAAAATCAACGTTACAATTTTGATGAGTTTTATGAACTCAATGGGTGGACCATTATCATTGTGTTCACTCAAAATAGATCATATATATCACATGAATAAAACCCATCTCAATCAATATAACACATCATACAGATTTATGCCTCATATATCACATTATTCATCATTCTTCAACAAGCACCTTAAAAATATAATCACTTTACTTAATCATTTCATAAGCAACTTCTGAATGCAAAAACTGCATATAATAATCTCAAAATATTTCACTCATTTATCACAATTCCTCATATCACCATTAAGTTCATAGGCATTTCACAATGTTATCATAATATAATTCAACATTCATTTGCAAACAATTTCATAAACACATGTAAAGATGCAAATGCAAATAAGATTCACTTCATTTTTACTTTGTTGTGACCGAGCGCCTATTTATCAGTTATTGGTCATGTATCCGTTGTGGATACCGGGCTTATTAAATGTTGAGCTTGAGGCTCTGGGTGCACATATCTAAGCTTAAAGCTCTTTTCACGTTGGCTGCTCCGATCATAACTCCTTTATGTGAACATGCATATTCATGTAACGAAGTGCAACATTTTAACATAATATATCATCAATCACTTTCAGTCAAGAAATACATTCAATTACCACAATTCATCATATCTATATATGGCATTCAACATATAGTTGAGAATTCATTTTCCATATTCACATTCAAATCATAAACACTCTCAATACAGTCCTGAACATCAAACTCCTAGGACAATCAATTGTCCAGAATAATCAATATCACAATTATATCAATATCAATTTAACATAGAGAAATCAAGTTTAATTAAAACAATATGAACATAACACATTTCTAATCGAGGTCTTACTTCTAGGTTACTCATAGTACACTCCAGTTAGCTATTTCCTCAACGAACCGGAAATGTCTAGATGGTGTCAGTCAATTTGTGGCTCTAAATCAAGCAATACACACAGGTACACATCACTACTTGATCAATCAGATAAATAATCAAATTTACACATGTATATGTGTCGTGTTCAATGCATGCTCAATTGATCATTCCGGGTATGTAACCTTATTCACAAATCTTAATCATTTATACATCATGAGTTATACATCATTTAGTTTGTAATTAGTTTTATGCCTTAAGTAAACTTGATCACTTTCCATTCATCATTCATAAATTCATCACTTTTTTTCCCTAGTATTATACATTCAAATAGTTTCCTCAATTCTGATTGACTTTTTTTTTTCTGACTTTCTTTCATAAAAATGTTTATAAGGTGTTATATCATGTTTCTGTCAAAGGAAATTGCAATTAAATATCATTTTCCATTTTATTTCGAATTAATATCCAATTTGTTCATATGTTGGTTTCTGGGAATTTCTAGAAAACTGAATGCATGTGCTGATTTTGAAAATTTTGTAATAATTCTGTAAAAACATTTTTATAATTTTCTTTCACAAAAATGTTTATAAGGTCTTAAATCATGTTCTGCCAAAGGAAAATTCAATTGAATGTCATTTGCTATTTTATTACGAATTTAGTTTCAGCTTAATGCATGTATGAAGTTCTAGGAAATTTTGGAAATATGATGAATATGCATGCTTGTAAATTCCATATTAAATTTTATAAAAGTTTTTTTATGAATTTTTGCATGGAAATGTAAGATAAGATGTTGTCACGTGTATGAGATGCATGACACTTGTTAAAGTGATTATCTTCTGACTAGTGTTAGAGGTAATATGATAAGTGTCATTCATAGACATATGATATGCTGGCTAATTCCACTAACTTAATAAATAATTCCTAGGAATTAGTCTCTGAAATTATTTATTAGAAAAATTTAGAATTTGTATAAGACTTTGGAATTTTTCAAGATGTAATTGAATTTGATTCAATTAATAAATCCAGTCAAAGCCAACATTGGTCAGCTTTTTGAAAGCTGATGGAGTTAACTTGTTTAATGACTTATGGTGTATGTGTTTTGGTTATAAGACCATAATAAATCTTTTATGAGATAAAAAAATGTATTATTTTGATGCTAGTAGCATGCTAAGTGCATGTGCTTGAAATTAGGGTTCTAAAAAATTTTTTGACATCGAATCAGTCTTTTTAGTGTCTAGTAGGTTAACTTATTTATCTTGATGATTTTGGCTGTCAAGATATTTTTGGCTTGTGCTGAAATTGTCCAGATAAATTTGAGATGAACTAAGGATATTACAGATGATTTATTGATGTTCAAAAATTTTAGAAATCCTAGGAATTAATTTAGAATTAATCTATGTAGAGCATAGCATTTCTAGTATGACTAGACAAAGGCCTGTGCACTAACATTAAAGTGTTTAATTTGGACATCAAAATAATTGAATTTTAGGGTTCCTAATTGAATCGTGGTCATAATTTGAAATAGTCGAGACTAACACTAGTACCTGATTTAGTTCAAGAGTTGAATCGAATCACGAACTTTAGATGCATAGTCAAGTTACAATCTAAATTGAACCTTCTTTGTGTGATACATGCATTAGATGCATTTTAAGAGTGGTTATGGACATAGGCTCAATTTAATTGAGTTGTCCATAATCAGAATATAAATGTGTGATATATATTCAATATCATCCAAGTATTGACGAGACCAAAGAACAAATCCCTCAACCGAAATATTATGACTTACGCCTTCCATTAATATGGCAAGAACCAGAGTTCTTTCAGAGTTAGGTTTGTTGGGCAAACCCAAGCCCACTCTACACAAATATGTTCAAACCATGGAAATTAGATTTCCATACTAATGGGTTAGTCCTAACTGGAAGCGTTGATTTGTTGGGCAAACCCACGGTGGCGAAGTTGGGTTATTTAAATCAGATGTATACAAATCAAGAGTTGACAACCTAATGAGTGTGCTAAATCAACAATTGATGGCACAAGTCGATAGTTGCATAACTGAATGCAATTGGTATGAATGATACTTATCGATTGACCTAAGGTGGCTTGTTGGGCAAACCCAAGGTCATTCTTAGTAATGTTGGATATCGACCCATTAGGAAAACTATAAGTTTTCTCGAATTCGTAGTGAGGGCTTTGGATTTGAATAAAAATAGTGGAACCCATAATGCATATGATTAAAGTCCTTATCAATACGCAATTAGTGTACATTCTAACACTTTCTCTCATTCTTCTAAGTTATTAAATCACCACGATGTCTTCACCCAGTGTGAACCTATGTTCTCTATTAGACACCAACAAACTCACAGGACCTAACTTCTTAGATTAGCTATGGAATTTGAAAATTGTTCTTAAATCTGAGTAAGTAGGATATGTCTTAGATGAACCACTTCCCGGTCCCCTTATTGACGATGCATCTGATGAGGATCAGAAAGATTACAAGAAGCTATTGGATGATAGTGAGCTAGCTAGCTATATAATGCTGGCCTCTATGTTACCAAAACTGCAAAAGCAGCATGAGGCTATGGATGCTCATACCATAGTCTACCATCTAAGGGAACTGTTTGATGAGCAAGCTCGGTCTAAAAGGTTTGAGACCTCGAGGTTGCTTTTCTGTTTTAAGGTAGCTGAGGGATCATCTCCAGTGTAGTCTGCGCTGAAGATGTATGTGTTAGTAGTGTGCCCTAGGCCAATGGACATTTATGACTTTTGTACTAACATTATGACTTATTCATAATATATTATGAGGTATTATTTTATATATGCATGTATATCATTTATGTAATGTGATTTACATTCCATGAATAGTATTAGGCTTATGTCATCAAGTATGTGACTTGATAGGAAAACCATAAGCATTATAATACTATTCTAAATTGTCCCTGGTCGATCGTTATTGGTGGAATAATAATGAATTAAGGCTAGTATGTGTTCTGATTGATGATCGTGTTTTTCTGATCATGGATATGAGTTATCAAATCAAAAACATAGATATATGTTAGAGAACATATATTGGACCGACCCACGGAGAGAATACTACATGGTTTCATGTCATTAGTGATTCTCAGTATGGTTTGACTTTAGTCCTTTGACCTGAAGTCATCATGGTTCCCTACATGAGGAATTCAGTGTTTTGACATTAGACTAAGTTATTTTTTAACCGAATAACAAGTAGTCTTATGTTGGACATTAAATGAATCATGCGGAGTGATATGAATGACGTAGATGGGATTTGTACCTCTCTTAAATGAGAGAGATATCATTTGGGTCTCTTGATAAGTATGACTGAAGAAATGCATGGCCGTGCTCAAATGAATTGATGAGGAGTCATCAATGTCATTTGCTATAATCAGTCAACTTGGGGATCAAGAAACTATGATTAATCAAAGGTTCTTGATATCGTGTTACAAAAGGACTGAGCTTATAACCATGGTTATAGGTTAAATCGGTTTACCGATCCTCATTTGATTTGGGTAGTCATAATGTCTTGCTAGAGGCCGCTTATGATTTATGGACCTTGAAGTGTGATCAAACCCATTGTCAACATCAAATGAGCCTATAGGGTCGCACACAAAAAGTGATGTGATCTGGGCTTATTCTCTTGGGCCTAATTTATTAGGCATTGAATAAATATATGTGGATATATTTGTTGGGCTAGACTGAAATAAGTTGTCGGGCTTTTATTATATAAGATATAAGATGGGGCCGAAACTTATTAGGCTTCAATAATTCCTAATAAGAATAGGGATTAGGTTTTCTCTATAAATAGAGAAACTTATGCCTCATTAGATGAAGAGATGGAAACCCTAGCCACCTCCGAGAGAAAAATTATGCGACATTTGAAAAGGTTTTAGAACATGCTAGCACACACTAGCTGCTGCCCGGATCGTTCATCCTCGTGTGGATACCGGTAGAGGACATTCGTGCATTGCAGTGTCTACAAATCTGAACAAGAAACTTCGCGTCAAGAGGTAATTTCGTACACATATAATTTTCGGTTATACTTTATGCTGTAGTATGGTCCATTCCGCTGCGTATTGTCAATACTCGGGCCATAGGCGATCCAACAGTATGGATACATTGAGAGGTTAGCCAGTTTAGGTTTCGTAATAGATCATGAATTAAGTATAGACTCAATTTTGACTAGTTTGATCGATCGTTATTCATAGTTTGTGCTTAACTATCGGATAAACCAAATATCCACCTAGATACCTGAGCTGATTAATCTGCTTAAAATAGCTGAGCAGACTGTCAAGAAAGACAATAAGGTTATGATGCTGGTGGACTCTACTTTTGGTTTTTACAAGAGGAACCAAAAGAAGAAGAAGAAGTCCAAGAACTAGTGGGATGTGTAGCCAAGAAGAAGGCAAAGGAGACTACATCAAAGGGGATATGCTTCCATTGCGACAAGGAAGGACATTGGAAAAGGAACTGCAAAGCTTATCTGGAGTTGCTAAAGTAGAAGAAGGCATTAGATGCCCCACCGTCTACTTCAGGTATGTTATTTATCATTGAGGTTAATATTATTTCTAATCATAACATTTGGGTATTAGATACCGAATGTGGCTCACACATTTGTGTTGATATGCAGGGTCTCAAGGATCGTAGACCGCTCAAGAAGGGAAAGATGGACCTACGTGTGGGAAATGGAGCAAGAGTTGCTGCATTCACCATAGGAACATATGTTTTGTATCTTCCTAGTGGGCTAGAGCTAATTTTGGATAATTGCTATTATATACCCATTATGAAAAAGAACATTGTATCTGTTTCATGTCTTAACAAAGCAGGATTTCATTTAACTTTTTCAAGTAATGGTTGTTCAATTAAGTTGAATGAAATGTTATATGGTACTGCTACATTGTGCAATGGTATTTACATATTAGATATGTGTATCCCAATTTTAAATACCAATGATAATAAAAGACAAAAACGAGATAACTTAAAATCATCTTACTTATGGCATTGTTGACTTAGTCATATAAGTGAGAGATGCATGGCTAAGCTACACATGAGTGGTAGCTTAGGGCATTTGATTATGAATTATATGGCACCTGTGAATCTTGCTTGCTAGGCAAGATGACTAAATCACCTTTTAAAGGAAAGGGTGAACGAGCCAATGGGTTATTAGACCTAATACATTCTGATGTATGTGGTCCGATGTCCATTCATGCTAGAGGTGGTTTTATGTACTTCATTACCTTTATTGATGATTATTCATGATATGGTTATGTGTATCTAATGAGATATAAGTCTGAAGCATTTGAAATGTTCAAACAATTTATACATGAAGCAGAGAAACAACTCAGTATAAGTATCAAGGCACTTTAATCAGATCGAGGTGGTGAATACTTTAACGAGGAGTTTCTAACTTATCTCAGAGATAATGGGATTGTATCCCAATAGACTCCACCTTACACACTGCAACAAAATGGTGTGGCTGAAAGGAGAATCCGAACTTTGTTGGACATGGTAAGGTCAATGATGGGCCTAGCAGATCTACCAAAATCCTTTTAGGATTATACACTCAAGACTACTGTTTATGTGATAAACAGAGTCCCTTCAAAAGCAATTAAAGTTACTCCATATGAGTTATGGACTAACAAAAACCCTATCTTTCTCACATGAAAGTCTGGGGTTGTATGGCTTATATGAAGCGGATCCAATCAGAAAAGCTTGAAGTGAAATCTGATAAATGTCTATTTATAGGATATCCTAAGGAAACAATTGGATATCAGTTCTATAATGCTTTATAGCAAAAGGTGTTTGTCTCAAAGGATACTATCTTTTTAGAGAAAGAGTTCCTTTTTTGAGAAGACAGTGGGAGCAAAGTTGAACTTGATGAACTTCATGATGCTCAAACAGACATAAATCAACTGCCTGAACCCAAGATTGTTGTTCATGGAAATGAGACAATAGTTGAACCTTCTGACATACAAAATGTTCGTAGGTCAAGTAGGATACGCAATGTTCCAGAGAGATATGGATTTCTCGTAAGTGAACAAAATGATGTATTGCTCATAGAGGACGTTGAGCCTATGAAGAGGCTCTGAAGAGTTCAGAATCAAAAAAATGGCTTCAAGCCATGAAGTCCGAAATGAATTCCATATTTGAAAACCAAGTATAGACTTTGGTTGACCGACCCGAAGGTTAAAACCCATAGGGTGCAAGTGGATTTTCAAGAAGAAAATCAAAATGGATGGTAATTTGATTACTTAGAAAGTGAGGCTAGTCGCTAAAGGATATCGTCAAAGATAAGGAGTTGACTATGACGAGACAATTAGCCCCATAGCCATGCTTAAATCCATTAGAATACTCCTAGCCATTGCCGCTCCTTATGATTATGAAATATGGAAAATGAATGTGAAGATGGCTTTCCTGAATGGAAACCTAGTTGAAGATGTGTATATGATACAACCTGAGGGCTTCATATCCAAAGTGGCAGAAAGGTATGCAAGCTTCAAAAATCCATTTATGGATTGAAACAAGCATTTAGGAGTTGAAACATCCTATTTGATGAGATAATCAAAGATTTTGGTTTCTCTCAAAATCCTGATGAACCTTGTGTGTACATGAAGGTTAGTGGGAGTGCTATCATATTCCAAATATATAACTTGCTTCTCTAAGGTCTTTCATGGAAAAATTATGGGACAACCAAATTTTGACTGATTGCAAACTTGAGACATCATTTCCCATTAGTAATATGTCATACACATATAACACAAGGAATATGATAGCACTCCCACTAACCTTCTTGTACACACAAGGCTCATCAGGATTTCATTGCTAGGTCTTTCACAATCTACATACATAGATAAAGTGCTAAAGAGGTTTAGCATGGAGCAGTCCAAGAGAGGGTTTCTTTCCATGACTTATGGGATAAAACTATCGAAATCCATGTGTCCCAAGCCACAAGATGAAAGGACTCGCATGAGTATGATCCTTTATGCTTCGACAATAGGATAAATCATGTATACTATGTTATGTACAAGACCTGATATATCATATGCTCTAAGTGTTACGAGCAGATATCAATCGGATCTTGGTGAGTTTCACTGGGTGGCTGTGAAGAATATCATAAAGTACTTGAGAAGGATTAAGGATGTATTTTTGATATATGGAAATGGAGATCTTGTAGCGAGCGGACATACAGATGCTAGTTTTCAATCTGACCAGGATGACTCCAAATCCCAGTCAGGTTAAGTTTTCACACTAAATGGTGGAGCAGTCAATTAGAAGAGTTCCAAACAAGAAACGACTGCAGATTTAATAACTGAGTCAGAGTACATTGTAGCTGCAAAAGCGACAAAAGAAGCTAATTGGATGAAGAAGCTCGTTATGGAACTTGGAGTGTTTCCAAGCATTGTAGACCAGATATTGTTGTATTGTGACAACAATGGGGCTATTGCCCAAGCCAAGGAACCAAGGTCTCATCAGAAGTCCAAGAACATACTCAAGAGATATCACCTGATTAGCGAGATTATTGATAGAGGTGAAGTAAAGATAAAGAGAGTGCCCACAGATCATAACATCGCTGATCCTTTAACTAGTCCACTTCCTCAAATGAAATTTGATTTTAGTGAACTCACCTATGGTATTAGATACAAAGGCAATTGGCTTTAGTACAACTGGGAGATTGTTAGAGTAGTGCTCTAAAGGCAATCACCTTTAACACTTTTGTACAAACTTTATTTTGAATAATAAAGAGAAAGGTAATTTTTTCATTAATTTAATGTTCGTTTATTTATGAATTGATGTCGATATTGAATCGAATTAATGAAGTCTATGATACAAAACATAGCATGAAGGAAACCATGACGAGATCATGATAATGAGATTCCTATCATGTGCAATTATGTTAGTATCTAAATTATCCCTAGTCATAGGATTAATAAGATAGGACATTATTAATCCGGATGGACTAGCCATTGTTATACTCATTGATTTCATCAAGTAGTGAATCTCACAAACTGTAAGCATAAGACATTTAGAGTTAACATGTGAATGCTTACTAAGAGTGTAAGTACATCGGATGACCTACCATGAGATCATCTTATAGATGGTCTATCAAATTTCAATGATTAATCTCATCATAAAAATGGTGAAAATATCCTTAGACTTACGGTACTCAAGGATATCTTGGATACTGACCCTGTGCTTTGACATCATTCCTTGTTGCCTCAAGACGAGGTGGCTCATAGGGTGGTGATTGGGTACAACTATTAGTATTCAAAGGTAATTGGGTAGTGAATAAAGGATTCGTCACTCCTGATAGAAGGAGATGATACCTATGGGATTTACCACTCCTGATAGAAGGAGATGATACCTACGGCCTCTTGTAGGGGTCATTAATCAGGAGTCTCTAGCTAGAGCAGTTATGTGTCATAAAAAGAATCTTTAATGACACATAAAGTAATGAGATCCCAGGAGAAGAACTAACATCACTTGGACTAGATATGACGTAGTCAGTCTAGTAGGAGTTGACATATAGCCCATACTCTGAACCAAGTAAGGTATAGTGAGGTCAAAAGATGAATTGCACAGTAATTGTCTATGGAAAGGTACGTGAGTCAGATAATTAACTATCGAATAGTTTGTGTGTTAATCTACTTATATTCTGGTAAATTGGCACACTTCATGATTTGATTAAATTAAGAGTTAATTTAAGCGGCATGAAACCATCCATGATTTACTCAGATTAAGAGTTAATTCAAGTTCCTAAAATAACCAAGAAACTAAGGGTCACACGCATAAAAGATCAGAAGAAAAAAAAAGTAAGTATGGTTGTTTTTAAGTGGGCCACGATCGTGACCGAAGGCTCCACAGATGTACATAAGTGAGTTCTTCAATTATGTACATAAGAGCTAACCAGTCACAAAGACACTCAAGTGAGAGAATTACTTGTCTAGAAGAGTTCTAGAGTTAGAGAGAAATGTCTTGAGTCTTGTTCATGCAATTTATACAATTGTTGCATGAATAAAAGTGCATGCAACATAATCTTGATCTTTCTCTCCATTAGAGCATCTACTTGAACTCATCTAGTTTGGTGCTCTAACCACCCTTACACATTGTTTCTTCTTCATCTTTACGTGTTTTTGAGTGATCAAGGAAGGGTTTGGTGTTTGCACCAACCCAAACAAGGAGAATAATCAAGAAAGAAGGAGAAAAAAAAGGTACATGTACTGTTAACCATATTCAAATAATTTGTTTATGCATGCATTTTAGATTCTGACACTTCCACTGCTTTATCTTGCATATGATGCATGAATCCATGTCTACCCTACACATATTACACTGGATATGTCCCCTTAACCATTTTGACGTGGAAGAGCAACCTTGTGGTCTCAAACCTTTTGGACCTAGCTTGCTCATCAAATCATTTGAGACCTTGTGGTCTCAAATGATAGACTATGGTATGAGCATCTATAGCCTCATACTGCTTTTTCAATTTTGGTGACATAGTGGCCAGCATTATGCATCTAGCCATCTCACTATCATCGAGATGCTTTATGTATGCCCTTTAATCGCCATCAGAAGCATCAGAAACAAAGGGATCGGGAAGTGATTCTTCCAAGATGTAACATAGTTTCTTCGACTTGAGAACTATTCTCAGGTTCCTAAGTCAGTCTAGGAAGTTGGGTCCAGTCAAATTATTGGCTTCCATAAGTGAGCGTAGGTTCACACTAGTGGTCATGGTGTCGATTCTTGCAACCTAATGTCAAAGACAGAAATGGTGTTAAACTGTACTTAAATGCATGTTAATTAGGGCTTCAATAACATACAGTATCGCTCCCACTATTTTCTCACGAATCCATAACCCTCTATATGAATCCGAGAGAACTTGTATAGAAGTTCTCCTAGTGGGTTGATATCCAATATCTCTAAGAATAACCTTGGGTTTGCCCAACAAGCCACTTTGGTTCAATCGGCAGGTATCGATCATACCAATTGCATTTATAATGCAACTATCGTATCTAGTGTTATCAACTATTGATGTGTGCACTCACATTAGGCTATCAACTCTTAATGCATGTATATCCCATAGACACTACCCAACTTCGCCTCTATCTACGTTAACCTTGGGTTTGCCCAACAAATCAACATTTCTAGTTAAAACCGACCCATTAATCTGAAAATCATATTTCCATGGATACACATATTCGTGTAGAGCAGGCTTGGGTTTGCCCAACAACCCTAACTCTAAAAGAACTCTAGTTCTCACCATATTAATGGAAGGCGATAGTTTTAATATTTTATATATATATATATATATATATATAGTTACTATAGATATATGACATGATATGGACACCCCAATCATATTGGGCTTAAGTCCATAACCATCTATCATGCAAGTCCAAACAATGCTTACATGCATTCTTTAATGCATCAAATTAAACGCATAACTTTTAATTGTGACAATTTATGGATCCTAAAATTTGGAAGTCGATTCAACTCTTAAATCGATTTGCTTACTAATTTTAGTATTGGCTAAATTTTATTTGGCATGTCATTTCGATTTGGAATTTAATATTAATCAAATTAAATTAAACTCCAATTTCTAGAAATTAATACACCTTAAAATTAATTATTTGATGTCAAAATTAAACACTTTAATATTTTCACACATGCCACTTTCTAGTCATACTAGAAAATTAAATGCTCCACTTAAATGAATTCAAAATTAATTTCCAAAATTTCCAGATTATTAAATCATCATTCCATGCATCTCCTATTTATTTCAATTTCATCAAAATAATTTTGTAATAACTCAAAATCATCAAGATAACCGAAACTACACCTAGACATAAAAATGACAAATTTGACATCTAAAATTTTTCCGAAAATCTTATTTTGAGAAAATTCATTTGGGGATTCATAAGACATCAAAATAACACATTTTTATCACATAAAATATTTTTAAGATTCTGGAACCGAAACATACACATACAAGATTACCAAACAAAGCAGTTCAATCAATTTCAACAAAACTGACCAGATTTGTTTACTGTTTGAAAAATTAATTAAAAATTTTTTAATTAATTATGAAAAAATTACAGAGGATTAAACACATTCTAAATATGTTTACATAATTTTTCCAGAACCAAATTATAAGAAAAACATGCTCAACCTCAATAATTTAACAAACTAACATCATATGTTTTATAGGAAAACAATTTTCATGCATATTGTATAAAATTCGAAAATAAATAATTTAATCTCATTAAAATCATTTTTCAATCATGAAAACCAGCTACAAAAATCTCATGAGCAGATCAGTGAAATAAAACATGTAATAGAAACTGCATCTAAAAGGCACAAGATGTCTCTGATACCACTGTTGCATTTTGATCTTGCATCACATGCATCAAAAATAGAAAATAGATAGAAATATAAAACAAAACCCAAAAAGCCAAGAACTTTCAAGTGTCATTAGATGTAACTTTAACAAAACATGAACTTAAGATATGTACCTTACAATCTCCTTCATTCTTCATTGTCTTCACTTCTTCGGGTTGTCGTAAACTACAATGACCAAAGGAGGACTAAGGATATCCACGCGAAGAGCGAAACCTGAAACCTCTTAGGAAAAATGGCTACAACACACATAAAGTGCTATCTTTGTGATGTATTCTATGAGAGTGTGTTTGAAGAGAGTGAGAGAAGATGATGAACACTTCACCAAAAATCTCTTGTTTTCACACAACACTTGCACAAAAATTGATGTTTCTTACACCTTTTGGCCTTCCTCTAACCCCAACATCAATGGAGAGTTAGTAGGAATTAAGTGGCCTTTAATCCCACTTAATTTAGCATGAAACTTCCATCCCTTCTTTAAATGATAATTTTTTCTTCTTGCTTATTAAAGGGTAATTTTATCATCTTACCTAATAAGCAAGATTCACATGTGTCATATGATTCACAGTCAAATAACGTGAACTACCACAATTGTGTAGCTTAGTCATGCATCTCTCATATCTTGGATCCCCATCCAAAACTATTTTACTCATTCTTCGCATCTTTAATGCATGTGACCCATTAGGTTCTCGGTTATGTTGGCCACTTGAATTAACACTTAATTCAAGCAAGTCATGAGTAGTATCTAGCAATACATCATGACCCCCAATTGATCGAAAAGTCAGTGGTTTGACTACGAACCCTTCCATAGACTTGTTCCTATACAATTCAGCCTTTCACCATCAATACCCCATTTGGTTAAGAGTATGGTTAAAATGTCTAACTACGTCACTTCTAGCCTAAATGATGTTAGTTCTTGTCCCCGAGGCTCATCACTCAATTGGATATGTCACTGAAGACTATTTTCATGACAATTCCACTCTAGCCAGAGATTCCCGAGCAATGAACTCGACAAGAGGTCACGGGTATCATCTCCTTCTATCAAGAGTGGTGAATCCTTTATTAGCTACTCAATTACTTTCGAATACCTCAAGTACCCAATCACCACCCTATGAGCAACCTCTAAAAGGAAATGAGGAATGGAGCTAAAGTATAGGATTAGTATCCAAAAATATCCTTGAACACTTCAAGTCTAAGGATATTTGCACCATTGTTATGATGAGACTATCATTGACACTAGAATAGATTATCCATATGGTTGTCTCATGGTAGGTCATCCAATGTACTTACTTCTCTTAGCAAGCATCCACATGTTAACTCTAAACAACTCATGCTTACAGCTTATGAGATCCACTGCTTGATCTAATCAAGGAGTATAACATGTGCTAGTATGTCTGGATTAATAATATCCCGTCTCATTAATCCTATAACTAGGGATAATTTAGATATTAACATAATTACACATGATACGAATCTCATTATCATGATCTCATCATAATTTCCTTCATGCTATGTAATGTATCAAGGACTTCATTAATTTAATTTAAGATCACTATCAATTCATAAAGAACAGAAACATCAAATTAACAAAAAAGCCTTTTTATTAATGAAAAAGATTTATACAATAAGTGCTAAAGGTGATTGCCTTTAGAGCACTTCTCTAACATCAGCCACCACAACCATAGTCACTGCCACCTAAGACTGGAGGTGTAGTACCAGAGGATGATAGTCCGAGAGCACCTAGGGCAAGGATACAACACTTAGACTAGCAGAAGATAGCTCGACTAGAAAGATGGTTGGCTCATCTTTTTAGCACTCAAAGGACTCTCCAACTACAGTAGCAGAGATTATAGAGTGGGTAGGACAACTTGAGACTTCGGTTAAGTGTCCTGGAAGTCTCGAGACTACTGTTGGATGGATGGGAGAGCTAATGTTGCTAATGGTAAGCTAACAGGGCATTGATTTCCAACCTCCACCATCTAACGACGATGCTTCCTCAGTAACTTCACCACCTCTTCAGAATTATCAACCAGAGGGCTCTCCTTCGTCAGACCAGCTTGAGTTACACAAAGAGGGAGATGTTTGACTTTTATGTCGTCTTTCTTTTTCTTCATTAATTATGTATAGTTCTTATTTTCTTTCCGTTGTTATTTTGTTTTATCTAACATTATAGTTAATGATATTTCTTTTTCTTAATTATTTACGTTATTTTTATATCTTTTTATCTTTTTTATCCCTTTTTTCTTCATATTTTGGAAGGATGGACAGTCCTAAAATCGTGAAAATCATAATCAGAAAATTGTATTACTCAGGGAAGTACCAAACTCTACTTTCTCACTTATTATATATGTTTATATTGAGTCAATTAAAGATAATGCACAATTTTAAGTATGGGGAAGGGATTAATGACTTTTATGATTATCTTAAGCTTAATATAATCTTTATTATTAAAATGATCAATATTTTATTTCATTATTGAATATTGATTTGAATTAGTATGCCTAAAGATGATAGTTAGAATAAAATTGCTTTTATAAGTCATATTGCTAGTAATCATTTAGTCAATTTGAATGAAAATTGCATATTATTTACATATATAAGACTAATATTTTTTGTGATTTTTGAACCTAAGAGCAAAATTTTGAAAAATTTTAAGCTCTTTTTAATTCTTCAATGTGTGTTATCATGCATAGTTGAATAATTCCTGAACATGCTTTTATTATATATATTGAGATCATATTTTGATAAATTAGAAGCATTGAAGTGGTAAAAACACTTAGATTCAACACTTATTTAAGCCTATTTCTTTGATTGTTACCTTACCTTATTTTATCCTTTAGGAATACACAAGTTGAGACTTAGTCTTTTTCATTGATTATGTCCACATTATGAACCTTCATCCTATTTTCTTTGAAGACTTTTTATTGTTTTGAACCTTGAAGGTTATTTACATTAATTGAATGTTTGAAACTTGAAATTTTGAAATGTCCAATATTTCTTTAACTATGGTATATGATGAATGGCCAAAAAAAATAGTGAGCATAAAAAATAAAATAAAATAAATGTATAGTACCAATGGATCTATAATGAAAGGACTTATATATTGTGAATAAGTTTCTTATAATTTTTTCCTTTGTATACTTCCTTCAATTTTATCATATTTTTTTTACTCTAATCAAATCTTACCTAAGCCCCATTACAACCTTATAAAGATTTTTTGATTTTGTTTCTAGTTTACATATAAGTGATAGAAATATGAAAATATTGCAAGTGTACAGTAAGAGTTCTATTATGCATTGATTTGAGAGTGTGATACTTTTCACCCTAAACACTTAAGTGCATTAAGTGGATAAGGGTGTAAAGATTTATTATTTTAATTTCAATAAGACTATTGACATGATTGTTATTAATATCAAATTATGAACTTAGTTTTAGGATAACTTGATTCTATTTGTATGCTAATTTGATTAATATGACATGATGACTTAAAGTATAAATGGACGGGTTGAAATTAATAAAGGATAAATGTTGTAAAGTTGATAATTTCGATTATTATTTGCTTGAGGACAAACAAAAGCTTAAGTGTGGGGATATTTGATAAATGCATATTTCAATATAATTATACACTCATATTTGATGTATTTTTCTTGATATTTTATAATTTTATTGTATATTTGATACTTAATTTGCTCTAAGTGTATTTACAGGTTATAACTGCCTTCATTAACAAAAAAGAGAAGAATCCAAATGAAACTATGGCATAAGAAGAAGATTGAAAGCAACTAAAGACCTACACGCTCATGTATAGAGATGGTGTAAATCTCTGTAAATATGTGAAAATTGAAGAAATTGATTTCTAGTCGTGTCGAGTTACACACCCATGTATATTGAGATATATAGCCATGTATATTCCCATGTAAGTCTCTGTACTTATGTAAAATTGAGAATTTAGGTTTTTTTTAATCATACACTGTAGCGCCCCTTTACCATAGAGTACCCACCGAGACGCCCGTAGGTCATCCCGGTACGTATCCTATGATAAGAGACCACTACTGACAAC
>JAOQMQ010000002.1:18464655-18475007 GCA_027563845.1 Erythroxylum subrotundum
GCACCTTTATCGTAGGATACTCATCGGAGTGACCTTCGGGTTTTCCGGTGTGTACCCTACGGTGAGGGGGCGCTACAGGTGCAAATATCCCTAGACTTAAGGTACTCAAGGATATCTTGGATACTGATCCTATGCTTTGACATCATTTCTTGTTGCCTCAAGACGAGGTCGCTCATAGGGTGGTGATTGGGTGCAGCTATTGATATTCGAAGGTAATTAGGTAGCCAAAAAAGGATTCACTACCCCTGATAGAAAGAGATGATAGCCACAACCTTTTATCTAGGTCATTACTCAGGAGTCTCTAGCCAGAGCAGCATTGAGTCATGAAGAGAGTCTTCAATGACACAAAGAGTGATGAGATCCCAGGACAAGAACTAACATCACTTGGTCAAAATGTGATGTAGTCAGTTTAGTGAGAGTTGACACATAGCCTATACTCCGAGCTAAGTGGGGTATAGTATAGTGGCAGGAGGAATTGCACGGTAATTATCTATGAAAATGTTCGTAAGTCGGATAATTAACTATCGAAGAGTTTGTGTGTTAATCCACTTATATTCCGAAAATTGGCATCATAAATGAATTAAGAGTTAATTCAAGTGGCATAAAACCATTCATGATTTGCTTGAATTAAAAGTTAATTCAAGTGCCTAAAATAACCGAAAACATAGGGGTCACACGCATAAAAGATCATATGTAAAACAATGTGTGTATGGTTATTTTTAAGTAGGCCACGTCGTGGCTCATAGGTCACGATCTTTACCGAAGGCGAGGTTGTAAATTAAGTAGGCCACGATCGTTGATTCTTCACTTATATATAAGAGGTCTAACTAGTCAAAAACACACTTAAGTGAGAGGATAAGGTGTCAAGAAGAGTTCTAGAGTTAGAGAGAAGTGTTTTGAGTCTTGTTCATGTAATTTATGCAATTGTTGCATGAATCAAAATGCATGCAACATAGTCTTGATCTTTCTCTCTATTTGAGCATCTACTTGAACTCATCTAGTTTGGTGCTCAAACCAACCTTACATATTGTTTCTTCTTCATCTTTGTGTGTTCTTGGGTGACCGGGTTTGGTATTTGCAACAACCCAAACAAGGAGAAGAATCAAGAAAGGAGGAGAATTAAAAGGTACATGTACTGAAATTTCATGTTCATATATTGTGAGTATGCATGCATATAATTTTCTAGAATTTTGGGGATGTCATGTGGTCGGAATTAGATTCCGACACTTCCGCTACCTTGTTGTTCATGTAATGCATTATGATTCCATGGCTTCCCAACACTGACACCCATACTCTATATTCTTTCCCCCTAAGATAGAATATAAGTACATATGCTAATCAAAGATTGTATATATTCAAGTGAAAAGTAATCTTTCTTTAAACTCTAAACTTTAATACATTTAAGTGGAAGGTAATCCTTCTCTCAAAGTAGTAACACTAAAAACTATTCTGACATTCTTTTTTGCAAAATCTACATCAACAACCTAATGAAGATCTTGTATCATTAATCCAATGAGAAAACTCGTAAACCTAAAGCCCAACTCAATGAAAGAAAACACATTATTGAGAAAAAAGAAATAACCGTATTTAAAGCATTTAGAATTGCATCCAAAAATTGCCTAAATTAAAAAAAAGGTTTTAAAATTGAAAAGATTTATCTTTATATAGAGAGTAGGGCACTAAAGACTAAGAAAATTGCAGAAATTCAATAATTCAGGTGACCACTCTTCACTTAGAGATGGTAATCCTTTTCTATCTTATTATACATTTATATGTAGGTGTCTTTATAAAGATAGTCACACTAACAACAACTATTTATTTTATTTTTATTTACACTTTTATTTTATAAGCTAATTGAAATGTTTGAGACCTTATTTATGGTAAAGAATTAGTGGTTTATTAAGTTTTTTCATCGAGCCAAACACTTAACCTACTATTTCTTGTCACATTATTTGAACTACAATTTTCATATGGCTAAGTCCCATTCTTAGATAAGCTAATCATAAGGCAAATATAATAGAAGTGATTCACGACTTCTTAGCTAGTAAAGTTAATCTTAATCAACATGAGCAGAGTATGGAAAATGATAAGGAGAGGAACTAGTTTTCTAATAGTAACCAAAATGCTTAACTTATGTTTTCATTTCACTTATAATACTTGAATGAAATTAATTCATCCAAATCCATATCCTTCTTTTTTCTTTTTACCATTAGTAATCCTTATACTAATGAAACGTGTATTTCATGAGTTAAGATTAGATTAATGGATCTTGTAGCTAGTTAAAAAGTTTTGCTAAAAATATTTTTCTCCTACTTTTTGACTTAGCTCAATAATTTGTTTAACACTTACATTGCTATTGTTTTTCTCAAATTAATAGAGTTAATTTTTTATATTTTTATAAAAAATACTAGTCCATAGCCTAGAATTAGACTAGAGAAAATATTATATGTGCTTAATTAAAATGACATAATACATAACGTATAAAAATTGTACAATATAATATAATAAAAGTCTATTATTTTAGGGGAAACCAATTATATATAGTAGTTAAACACATTTATAGGTTCTCCCATCAAATGAAAAGTTAATTAAGAGTCTTATAACGAGATTTGGAATGAAAATTTCTCAACTTGATTGGCAATAATTTAATTAAAAGTCTATTATATTAAGGGAAACCAAACCTTAAGCAGACAAATTGTGAGGTGACAAGTTGTTAAACAAGATTATGTTCTTTTTTATATGTCATGCATATATCAGGTATCGTAAGCTAGACTTAGGCAAACTAGTAAGCAAAACTAAAGAGCTATAACTAGGTTACCAACTCATCGCTACCTCAAAAAATTTTCAACCTAAAATAAGTTCAAATAAGAACCCAACATAGATAGAATACCTAATTCACCACAACCCTACCCTACCCCTTATACATATTTGCTTAGATCCACTTGCTCTGTATATAATAGTATGGTCTTTGTAAGAGTAGACCTTATACTTTATTAAGAATCCTTAAATTTAAATACTTAGGAATTTTATGTCAAATCTTTGAAGGGGCCAACAATAATATTAAAAGAAGATAGAAAGATTGAATTCATATACAAAGAGAAGTACCATATCTTAATTGAATGAGTCTTTTTCAAATAAAAATCATTTTCTCTTATTCTCATTTAATGAAAGATAACCTTATTTATGAAAATTAAAAAAATTCTTTTACAAATTAATCTATTCACATCAAACTAATCATGCTACCTTAAATTAAAAATATTAGATCACACACAAAACACCACTCCAACCATAATTATATATTAGAAACAATGCTTATATTTATATACATAAGTGTTCAAATCTTACAAAGGAGTAAACTTTGGCTCCTATTCATGCTACCTGATGACTTGGTAATTCATATTGCTCTTGAAAAGAGATTAGTTTACCTTTAATAACATCAAACCTTTTGTTTTTAATAAAAGGTGAATAAACAAGGAAATGTATTCACTTAGAGAGGTATTTATACATATGTACTTTGGGACAGAGGTAAAAAAATCATTTTCACCGCATCATAGTTCTCATAAATATTAATAGTTTGTGACAATTTAAAAAAATAAAATAACAAAAAGATCAAGCAAATTTTCAAAATTGATAAAAGTAGATACATATGAGTATAATTATCTTTCTAGTTAATCATTTATAATGTTCCTTTAAAATTATTTACATGGAGAATAATCATATGATTAACTCTTGATATTGACTCAATATATTATTTTAATAAAATAATTTTTAATTTAATAATGAAGGTTTTTTTATCAAAAATGAAAGAATTGCATTAACTATAGGTAAAGCTAATACATCATTACAATGATTTCAAGGCTAGTAGGTCGATCATTAAAAGCTAAACAGATGAGGAAAAAACTACAAAAAGATAGTCCAAACCAAGAATGTCATGTACTTATAACTGCCAAATAAGTTTCATTTCAGATGAGAGAGTGTGTTGTACATTCTTTGCAACAAAGGCTGACTATACCCAATTAATAATCATGTCTGCAAGCTGGTATTTGTCTTCTTCCTGGTGTGTAAAAAAGTAGCTATTGCACTCTTTCCAAAGTGAATAGTTGGTAGTAGTAAAAGCTATTGCAGGAAGAAGTCCATTGGCCATATGTGGTTTTGAATGTCTACTAATAGTTCAACGTTTGCTCCCAATTGTACATGGAAGTATCACATGAAATGAGGTGAAGAATTTTGCTCCAAACTACTTTAGAAAATCGACATAGAAAGAAGAGATGTTCTCTATGCTCCATATGTATCTTACATAAAAACACAAGTAGCCTCTATATTACCATGCTATTGCCTTCTAGTCTTGAGCCTATTCCGAATTGCTAACCAAGTAATGAAAGAAGCCTTGGGATTCAAAGTACTCCTCCAAAGTAGATTAAACTAAGGGACCTCAGGGAGATCGTTGGTAAATAGAAGACGGCAAGATTTGCTTGAGAAAGTACCATTTGGATTGGGGGTCCAAATGATTCCATCATCATTCATCACATTATCCAACTGAGGTAAGTAATTGCACAAGGAGATCAAAACCTCTAAAATATCCATGCCATTCACCATGAAAGATAGAGACGAGACTTTTAGGATACGGGGTAATCTATTCCTCAAATGAATCAATTCAGAGATGCATATAAGAGGGCTAGAGTCTAACCAGATATCAAACCAAAATCAAATTTACCTATGTTGTGCTTGATCCAGGGATATGTAGTGTATCTCATCTTAATGAAGATTATTATTGATCACTAAATGATGGTCATGTAATTAGGATCTTATTATAATTACATATTATATAAGACTTAACAGCAAATCATAAGATGATTTATGGCAAAAGCTTAGCGTTACGTCTGATCATCATATATGGAAGCCAGGATATGTGGAGCTTTACCAAACATTCCCAGGCCTAGCTGGGATGCAATGCTAGTATTACAAATTAAGTTATAGCTCCTAAATAAACTAAAGCTAGCACATAAAGACTAACTCGCGGCACTATGATTACACATATTAGCAGCTTTGCAATGCTGTAACTATTTTGCAAGAAATGATCTCAAAAGCCTAACGTTTGAAGTACGGACTGAGTCGTTGAGTCACCGGGCAGAAGCGCAGGTCACCTAGTCTTTCCATTCAGATGTGTGATTCTGCAATATATAACTCAGTCAAGGATAAAAAATGTTATCCATTGCATTAAATACGTAAGATAGCCTGTCAATACAAACTTGTTAACAAAAACAAAAGTACGAGAGTTTTCTCTCAAAGCTCTTACCCTGAGGGGATCAATACTTCCGCACAAACACACACAAAAAGAAAAGAAAGGAATTCGAGGTGGCGTGAACTAATTCATATGCAATTGCTGTCACGGGGAAATAATAGGGCTATGATATATTTTCTGCCTCACTACGTAGTTAATTAATAAAACTTAGAAGGAAATGGCTACAACCCCAAGTCTACACTAATCCTGAGCTCGTTCTTGATAGAAGCGAACAATGGTACGTAGATCGTCAAGATATGAATGCGAAAGAGATTTTGGATTAAGGTCATTTGTCCGAACAGAACTAAAATGAATCAGTTTAAGAATGGCGTATATGCATATGTAACAACACGTTGTTCGAATATCTCTGTTTCATTTGTTTCAGGAAACATATATACCATGCATTGTTTGTTGCCTTGAATAAGTAGGCACGCAATCCCAAACAACCTCAGAAAAAAAAGCATTCACTGAAAACTCTTGGATGATTTCTAATAGAAATATGACAGGCACTCTTTTCTTTTCTCTTTCGTTTCCTCTTTGGCCTAAAACTGAACTTTCTGATGGTAAACTGATTTGAGTAGGAGTAGGATGGTCTACGATGCTCTTCTTTGCTTTACCTTGCGGCCCTTGAATGTAATCAAACTATGATAGGATAATGTTATAAAATGGTAGTACGATTGGATATATGTACCTATGAGGGTCAATCTCTTTTGTTTCATGTAAAATTTCTTAGCAAAAATACCACACAAGCTTGGTGAAGGCTTGCCAGTAGAAAAAAACGATGCAACAGGTAGGCGATTGGAGGAAACAAAAGTGCCTTGCAGCACAAAGACTGCAAATGACACTCAAAAACAGTGGTCTATGACAAAGTATTAATCTTGCACAGGAAGATGAACAAGTGCAAAAACACAAGCAAGTCATATCTTTGAAAATCCTAACAGTGAAAGATTTAACATCAATTTTCACATCAAGTGAAGAGCATAAACTAAGGGCCTCGCTAACACAAAATTTTATTAGTCATTCCCAACCTGTAAAGGCAAGAAATTTATGGTTTCAATGAAGCCAGTCATTCCAAAGCAAGACACAAAATTTTGTCTGTTTGTGTAAGGTTCACGAAATATGTCAACAACTGACGTAAAGATCACCTCTAGGTCAACATATAAGTAGAAGAAGGACCTAGTTCATGTTAATGGACCCATGTACTGGGATGAGTAACAAATAAAAAAGTTAAACATTAGTGCGATGAGAAACAACTTTCATTTCATCAATTCGGTAAGCACTGCACTAAAATAAGATCCCTGAGTTGTGATTGCACTGTTTTTTTAGTTGTATCTTTGTCTCATAGAAAAATCTACTTGAGAACAGGTAGAAAACTGCAATTCCTTTCATCATAGTACTAGAGCTTCATGTATTGTGTAAAAACAAAAAGAAGCAAACTAACTTTTATTAAATTGAATTTTATCTGTATCTTTGAGTAACTAGGGACGTGTAGTACTGAAGCCTAATATTTACTAGCGGTAATTTTGACATCAAGCTAGACAGGCTTTATGGCTATGGAAGATATAAGGTCGTGTATCTTGATACTTTAACGACGACTTCTGAAATGCATCATTTACATTTGTATCAAAATGCATAAATTCCATGTACTCAACTTTGCTAACTATTGAATAACTACATCACATCTAGCGATATAAGTTAATAATAAAAATATTTTTTATATTAAAGTATTCATATACAGAATATTTAATTCAACCATATTATACACATTTTTGCTTAACTTTTCATCAATATAATTAGTGATACAATGAAAAATGATATTTTAAATTTTATTCTTCTTTATTCATTTCGATATCAGAAATAAAAGTATATATATTTGTCTCTAGTTACAACTACTTTAACTTTTGTGAGACTTTTTAAGAATGGAAATAAATAAAGATCAATAAGACTATGTGTAATTATATGTTATTGAATTAAGATTACCATGTTTACGAAAATTTATCACGTAATAAATACATCCCCTTGATTCACTCTTAAATTGGTAACATAATAAGTTAATAACATGTGATTTCTTTCATCTTAATTAGATTCACATGCACACAATTCATCAAATTTATATAATAGAAATATTAATCTATTGATTGACCAATAATAGAGTGTGGAATTCAACATAGCATGCACTTTAATCACAACTAAGCACAATTTATATATTAAAATTTTACATTTTAGTAAAGAGAGCTATTGATTTTGACCTTTATATATTTAATCCAAAAGCTTAAATGATAGACTATCAGCGGCACTTAGAATTATTACAATAATTATAGTCAATACGCATATGACTGCAATTGTAAGTGCAAATTGTAATCTGAAGGTTTGCAATTGTAAGACTGCAATTTAGATATACTTGCCTTCTTTTGGTTTATTATAATATTTATTTTATTTTATTTTTAGATTATAGCTATTAATTTGATTTCTTCTTTCTCTCATAAACATTTTCTTTCACTTCTACTTATAATATTTACAATAAAGTTACTTTTCATAAACCATAAAGTACCAACTTGCTTGTTTAAACAAGCAAATCATATCAACTACAAATGTAAGGATGCTCCATAGTGAATATTAATCAAAGTAAAAGAGAATCAATTTCTTAATGTTAGATAGACTTTGTATATTTATTATTATGCATTTCATTTTAGCCTTATGAAATAAATGTTACCAACTAATGAATTTATATTTGAATTTTTACAATGTCTAATAAATCTACATAGTTGGAGCAAAATTTTGTTAAAAATGTTTCAAATATTTAACAATATGAGTGACTCTCATAGCTACACATACCTCTAATAATATTTATCCAATTTTTGTACTTATTATTGCTAGATTTTTGAAATTCAGTGTTAAATGATGTTTAAAATACTATCCTTTTTATTACTTTAACATATAAATATATAAGTATTTACCTCTAATCATAACTACTTAGATTGTGTGAGACAGCCGCCAAGATTGTAAATAACCATCAATATAACTTTGCGTAAAAGTATATTATCAGATCAAGATTATTATGTTTGATAAAATTTATGAAATGATAAATGCATCTCCTTCTTAGAAACTCCAAACTAGTTACATGATAAGTTAATAACATGTGTTTCTTTGGTCTTAGTTTCATGGACACGTGAACTCATCAATTTTAATTAGTATAAAGATTAGTTTGTTGGTTAAATATTATAATAACATATGTTTCTTTCATCTGAATTTCACTTACGCACAATTCATCAAATTTAGTTACTAGAAATATTAATCTATTAGTAAGAAATGGGACCAAATTTTATGTTCCGGGTATGATATTCTTATCATATTTTATTAAATCTCATCCACACGTTTGTGTAAACCTCACATAAATATATGGAAGAAATTTAATGAAACAGAGTTGGAACAAAGTAACTGGAACAGAGGATTTCATGTTGATCTTTTAGGTGCTAAAAGATCAAGAAGATCATAAACAACATGATTAAACTTGAAGCTGCACAATGCATTTGTATCCTTTTAATTTGGCATAGTTTTCCGAAAATGATATAACTTTTTTCAGTACAACTTTTAGTGGAAACCTAACAACTAATCAAGGCAAGAATTATATCGGACAGTTTTGATCCGAATCATGTGAAAAGAAGTATGATATGCATTACAGGAACTTAAAATGTTCTAGAGATACCTAGCTGTCTGAGCTAAAAGACATGAAAGTCCGATGAGTAGACAACTTCACTGGACAATTAAATAATCGCAGAGGGAAATTCCTTGGGTGCTTTTAGGCTTTTATAAATTTGTTCCTCACTTTCAAAACCTATCAAAAGATACCTATTGGATACGGCAGAAATGAAAGGAAGAGCAGGCTACCATAGATAGGTTTCAGATCCACAGTAAGCAAAGAAATAGAGAGGAGCATTTTAAATAGGGACGATGTTACATGATTATGCATGTTAAATCCCACGTCAATGTGTAGGAAATTACATGCATGCAAAGATTGACACATCAGTCGAGACCATTCATGGGGACCAGAAAATCACAGAGGATCATAAAAGAGAAATCTAGGGGAACGTAAAGAAGTGCTGCATATTATAATTCAGACATCACATGTTCTTTTTGCAAGATGTATATATATATATATAGATAGAGAGAGAGAGAGAGAGAGGAATGACCATTCTCCCACTATTTTGTCATAAACATCTCTTCTAATTAGAGAGCGAGGCTAAAAAAGGAGACGGATGTGAAATCATTTAACCAGTCATAATTTCTTGTCTCCACGCTTCTCAACCTTAGAGGTGATACAAAGATTAGGGTTTTAGAAAGCGGTCTTAGGGTTTTAGATTGAAGAAACCAAATCTCCTTCCACTAACAATCAAGATATATAAGTCCTCTAATTTTAGTCTCACTTTATATACGTCTTCCACGGTTGTTTACTGCATAATAGACGATACATATCTAACTTGTCAATCAAATATATATGCTCCTAGTTTCAAGCATTGATTAGACAAGGGTCTGATTCATTTACTGTTAGCTGAGGGGTAAAAGAAAATTTTAAACTGAATAATCGCATATACTACGTCATTAAAGAAATCATCTGCTTGAATATAGACGAAAGGAATTACCATATAGTCTGAAAAAACCAGGACGAGTTGATCAATTAAGCTGATGACTGCATCGAAGGATTGGTATCTTCTCTCGTAGCTTGCTTGATTGAACTCTTCTTCTTCTTTTTCTTCTTGTATGGAATCCCCCTTGCTTTAGCTTGACAGTCCCTCACTTCACGCAAATAAACCCGAATAGCTCCGTTCCCAAAAGGATTGGTCTCAGTTGATCCTCCATGTTCCTCGTAAGCAGCTCGCAGACGTCCAATTAGGGCATCGAGACTTCCCCAAGCTTGTCTCAAAGGACAGGTACAAGGAGCCGGAGGATCTGGTTGCCCAAAAAAGACACACCCATGTAGATGAACCTTAGTCTTTCCGAACTGATCGAGGTACCGGAGAAAATCAAGAACATGGTTGCAGTTGCACTGAGAAAGTGGAACTGGGGGTCTCTG
>JAOQMQ010000002.1:18479260-18504379 GCA_027563845.1 Erythroxylum subrotundum
GATGCCACCAAATCCCTGAGGTCTCAGGTTCGAGCGTCACTACACCCATCGCGCGGTGCACACCTCACCTGCTGCCATCAAAGGGGACAATATCTACTTGAGTCGGACCCGATCCAAACCAGAACTAAACCAAAATATTTTTCTCTCATTCGTTTATAATAAACTAGAGTAGGTACAAGCAATATCCAACCTATGCATGATACTTTGGCAGGTGATTTCTGATAGGATCTTAATAATTGCATAACATATGTAATTATGAAGTTATGATATATATATATATATATTTTAAGTAGGTAACCAATTCGAATTCTAGGATTACTCGGGAGGAATTTGATAAATAAAACTTCAATTATCTTTTAAAGAGCTGTATTACTTCCTGTATAACAATTTCACAATTCGATTATACCAATTTGTATGGTAATCTAAAACACTTCTTAGACTGCAATTATTTCTTTGTTAATGTAGGAAAGCTGGAATTGGTAAGTGATATCGACATTTACATTCATATCTGTCTACTCATACTATAGAATAGGAACAGCGTTGAGTGGAGTTAGATTTCAGTGTATGTGTATTCCTCTTGGGCAAACCCTCGGATCAATTTGCTGCAAACATAGGAGCTCGTTAGAACACGATGATAAACGAATTGATGTTGGTTTTTAACTAGTGAAACGGCAACTATTTTGGACATATGGGTTTTCCCTGTTTTCATATGAACTTTAGATTAAAATTGAAATATTAAGGGCGATCTCTCTCACCACACCATCCATTTTTGACCCTAGAGAGAAGCACGTTACGCCATGGCCCACGTGACTTTATTGTGAGGATCTTTTGAATGACAATTTATCCTAAGCTTTTTCCTTATTTCCCTGATCTTAAGTGGGATATGGGACCCTGTGTTTCTCAATGAAAATGCGAAGAATCTCCATTTTAGTCCCATCATAGAGCTGTTAGCTTAACCAAACTCTTTGTATATGAGATGGGACTACAATTACATTTATGCAAGTTGCCAGTAGTTTCTTTAGCAGTTCTAGTGCTTTCTTGAATTGCATTTTGGTCAGTTGACGGGAGGAAATTTCAACTTTCATATCAGACTACCAAGTATTAAACTTTGAATGAATGTCTCGATTACATCTTTATCTCTCCTGACTTCTGAACTATAGTTAGGATTCACTTGGGGAAATTTTTGGACCTCCATGGCCCCCAAAACTTACAGCATTGACCCGGGTGAAGCCTAGCTCTATACACTTAGTACATGAGATTTATACAACTGGTACGAATGTTAAAGAGAACTTAAATGCTCCAACCGATAGTGCTAGATGGGAGTTTTTGCTTTTTATTATTGTGTCTATTTCTTTTTATTTGTGAAAAGAGACTACTACAAGGTTGAAAAGGACAGAGGCTGGTATAAACCTTACGAATAATAAGTCGCATTAGCTCAAACTGGGTGTTGAAATAACAAAATGGAAAAACAAAGTATAAAAATAAGTAAATTTACATGATTCAATGTTAAATATTTATTTTACAATAGGCATAATATATAAGGTTCCTTTGCTTAATCCCTAAAGTTCCTAATTCTTCCTTCCAATGTTTCAGACTAATCTGTTACTGTAATCTTTTAAAAGTTAAACCCTAATGAAAGTACTAATCAATGTTTTACAGACTAATTTACTGCATGTAGAAATATTGAAGATAACTTCTTGTTGGCTCCAGAAATCTACAAAGACTAACACTCCAACAATTCTATCAAAAGTTGCTTCATGAAGATAGACTTTACTAAAACTTTTGATACACTCAATTGGATATTCATGCTACACACTCTCTGTGTCTTTAGGTTTCTCCCTAAATTCACTAATTTGGATTTACCAATGTATGTCAACTTCATCTTTTGGTGTTTTGATAAATAGAGAAGCCACCGATGTGCTTAAAGGGAACAAAAGGGATCAGACAAGGAGACTCATTATCATCATATTTGTTTGCTCTGGCTATAGAAGTTATTGCTAGGATGATTTCCTACTAAATATCATAAAAGAGGACTTTTAGTTACCACTATAAATATAGAAAAATCAAACTCTTCAACTTGTCATTTATTAATAACCTTCTAATCTTATGTGGGGTGCTGATGAAGGATCAGTTCAGCTATTGATAGAATGTTTGGATGAATTGGCAAGGATATTGGGGTTGATAGTCAACAAGAGTAAGAGACAGATTTACATATCTATAACAACCTTGCCACTGAAGCAATTTCTTGAACATATTTCAAGGCTCCAGTCATTTAGAGTACTTTTAAGCACTTAAGGTTGCCAATATTAGCATTTGGGTTATCCTATAAAGATTTTAAACCACTATTTGAGGCAATCTTAAGTAGAACTTGTAGTTGGATGTCAAAGATATTATCCTATGGAGGAAGAACTTAATTAATCAAAACAATTATGAATGATATGCATATCTATTGGAGCTCACATGTAGCCCTCTTTGTTAAAATTATCAAAGATGTTGAAAGCATATTTAGGAATTTTTTGTAGAGTGATGAAGAAATAAGTAAAGGGATTCCAAAAGTCAAGTGTAAGGACATCTGTCTTATTAAAGTTCAACTAGGATTAGGAATCACACTTATAAGAGTGTCAAATAAAGCTCTAATGGAAAAAAGAACCGGAGACCATTCAATGACAGGGAAATTTTATGGGTGAAATGGATTACATTAAAGGAGCAAATTTCTGGCCAATGAAATCTCTTTATAACTCTTCTTCAATCACCAAGTTCACCCTAAGCCTAAGGGAAGTAGTAGGGAGAGAGATGAAATGCATAATAGGCAATAGATAGAGAGCAAACCAACTTTTGGTTTGATAACTGGTCAAATTTATGGTCTTTTCTTCTCCGCCTCTCTTATAACTCCATGCGGTGCAAAAATTTTCATAAATATACAAGTAATATTTTAAATGAAATTCTTATACTGAGTTAATTTAGTAAATTTCTTCTTTAACAAACAACTACACATTTATTTAAGTATCTCTATACTTATTTATGAGATTAACTACTTCCTTAATAAGAAAGAAAAATAATGTACATTAGTTCTTTTACGCTCTATTAATGCCTATACTCAATAAAATAAAGATTAAAAATAATTTAGGAATAGTACATAATAATATGAATCTTATAATTATACTCTCCTCATAATTTCATTTGTAATATACATTTTTCCCATAAAATTTATCTTATTCATCAATTAATTAAAATAAAATAAAAATGACTTTAAATAATTGTGTCATAAGAATTACAACCAATAATTAATTATAGGACATTAACCAACATATTTTAAAATAATTCTATTTTAAGACACTTAATTAGAAAGAATTTTCAATTTATTAAAAATCAATAAAAATAGATATCAAATAAAAAGGAAAATGAGCAAGCCAAAAGATTTATGTGGTTCAACCTTATAAACATGATATAAAATTCACATTTTTTTCTCATTAGATTTGTATGTGATATATAAAAATAATAATTATTATTATTAATAAATAAATTCATTTAATTAAAATAGGAATTAGATATACATATATTAAATTAAGGTTATAGACTTTTTACTTTAAAAATAACACTATTACAATTGGATACAAATAATAGTGAAGTTTAAATCTCTCAACATTATAAATAACACTAATTCATAAACTACAAATAACTATTTAAGAAAAAAGTTCAAAAAATCTTTTCATACATAATTATATATACATATATACTTCCTCTATTTTTCTTGTGCTATCGACACTTTATTTGTTCAAATAAGTCCATTTCAAATCCTAACTTAAAATACTTTCTTTTATTTTCTTACTTACCACATGTATACTTTACAATGTATCATCTCTCTTATAAAATTTAGTTGAAATCTTTATTCAATTTGAAGTTCTCTCTAAAACACTTAAGGTTATTTAGTATGAGGATGTTCGTATATTTATCGAATTGAATCACTCATATACTTTAATTTTGTAATTGAAATTTCAGATGTCAAGAACTTTCTCTAATCCTTAAAAGAGATTACTGAGAGTTATTTTCTAACATATTTGATGACTACATCTTTCGTACACTTGTTAGCATTAGTCAAAAGATAATTCATAGGTGCATGGTATAGCTAGATGCTTTAATACCTGGAATTTACGAGCCCCACCCCACAAAAAAGGAAGAAATATTATGTTTAATATGTTGGGTTTCCAACCTTTTTTTAATACTTTCAGTGATCATAGACCATTTTATGGTTAGTAGGAATGACGAACAAGTAAAGACAAGATGGTAAAATCTCTTCTAGAGAGATACACGACTATGTAGAGTGCTACACATCTGTTTCTTGACTTACACGACCTTGTAAACCAATATGTAAGTCTCTTTAAACGTGTGAAGAAAGTGTGAAGAGACGAAGACATACACAGTCATGCACACGCTCGTGTGAAGCTACATGACCATATGTGGATACCGTGTAACTCTCTGTAACCATGTATGTTTGCGATTGAGGCGGTGTTGCAAAGATAGGTGGTTACTTACATGGTCGTGTAAGTGACTATTTAACCTGCAGAAAATTATTTCATGATATAAAAGAGAAAAAAGATGTAGGTTTTTTAGAGAGTGCGACTACAATGTCCAAAACTGAGAAAAAACAGAGAGAGGGCAAAGAGTATTTGATTGTTTTGGCGATTGGTTTGTGTGATTGTTGATTGTAACATCAACTTTAATTTCAACCCTGAAACTTTGTGAGACAACTTGATATTATGGGATGAGAGATTAACTTTTCTGTAAATATTTATTGAGTTTAGTGGGTTTATTTTTCGATTTGTCCCATAATTTTTTCCTCTACACTGGAGGGTTTTCAATGTAAATCTTGGTGTTTGTTTCTTCGTTTAAAGTCTCTTATTCTCATACTATTTTACTGCTCCAACTTGAAGAGTTCTTTTTGTCATTGATATTTGATTGATCTTGTAGAGAGTTGATTTGTTTGTCTCCTAATAAGTGCTATCAAAGCCATTGTCATGGAAGGTAGAAACAACTATATAGTTAAGTTAATGTCATCAAATTACTTAATATAGAAGCCTACGATGTAGGACCTCGGTATTGCAAGGATCTTTTTTATCCTATTGATTTGGAAAAAGGTGTGAAGAATGATATTCCATTAAAACCTAAAAAGATGTCAGACAAAGAATGGGAAAAGATGAAGCGAAAAACTCTGGACACTATTAGATAATATAATGGTATTAGCATATTTAACCATGTGTTTAAAGAAATGAATATTTTTGAGCTATGGAAGAAGATAGAAGGTGTGTATGAAAGGAAGATTACTGATAATAAGGCCTAGCTCTCTAATTAAGAGGCTTGTAAACTTGAAGATAAAAGCTGAGAACTTCATCATTCTTCTTCTTTACATTGATGATATGTTGATTGTAGGTCAAGACATTGGTAGAATCCAATAGTTGAAGGAGTTAATATAAAAGATTTAGGACCTGTAAAGTAGATTTTAGACAAGAAGGTCCAATATACAGCATTCCAAGCTAGTTAGCATGCAACTGGCATCACTTCAAGCTATGTAAGTGCGTATTTCACTCAATAGATAATGGAAAATATGGTATATTCTCTATTCCATACTCATTTACAGTAGGGTCTTTGATGTATGCAATAGCATGAACAAGGTTAAATATTGCTTAAGTTATTGGGATGATAAATAGATTCTTGTCAAATACAAGAAATGTTCACCATAAAGTAGTTAAATGGATTATAGGATACTTGAGAGGCTCATTGAAGTGGAGTCTGTGTTTAGATAAATATTATTTAATTATTTATACTATATAATAATTAGAAGTTATGACCACTAAAATTTAATTAATCAACAATGAACATTTTATTTTTAAATGTTTATAAGAATTGACTTATTTTAAATAATTATTTAATGACTTTATTAAATAAAAACTTTTTTATAAAATAATTTTGATTATATTTTTCGGATTTTGTTTAAATTTCAATAAAAATTTGATGAAATTGTTAATATAAACATCGCATGATAACTTAACATAAAATTAATTTTCTCTAAAGTTTATTTATTAGTGTTAGCGAAAAAGAATAATTAGTTTAATATTATCAGTTAAATAAATTTACATTTTTTGATAACAAATAGAACTTAGAAACATGAAATGAAAAATTAAAATAATAATGAAACGAAATGACCTCTATAAGAGTGAAGACGAAGATCAAATGCCTAATCTATACTAAGCTGTTGGTATTAAGTAGTAAAACGCATGTATCTGATATAGATAAATAAATTTTGTTAAGCATATGTCGAATTCATAATTTGTGGTTGTTGCATTTTGTTGTGCATGTCTCCTAAATGGTTAGACAAAACCGAATTCCCAAGTGCTCCGTATGTTCCAAAAGTAAAATCCTTCTTTTCCCGATCTTTAATTCCTCTCCTCTTAGAGGCACACATCCTACCTAGCTAGCAACTAAGGTTGGTTAACTGACAATCGGTCCTACAGATGGTCGTTTACATTGTGTGCATGCCGTACAAATCATCACTGTTTTTAATCATAGGAATGGAAAAACTTATTGCTGTCTGAGCCAACAACTTGAATTGTTGAGTTAAATTTTTTTTTTATAAAGATACCAGGCCTGTTCTATATTTGTTGAGATTGTGAGACAAAATCCACATTAGATGAGAAAGAAGACGGTCAATCACTCCCATCATCAATTTGGCACCTAATTTCAATTTTTTGAGATCAGATCTTCCGCTTTGATTATATTATTTAGGCAAATTTTATGTAAATGTGTTAATAAGATTTAATAAAGCAAGATTAGAACAAAAAATTTTACGTTTATTTTTTCACCAATGATATATCTTTTTTCTTATTCAAAAGACGTGGATATTATATGGTATGCCCATATAATGTTGATTGTCTTTCTCGATGAGTCCTCCAATTATAGCAATTCTAAAATAGACGGAGTAACGACATCTATTGAATTTCAGTTTTGCTAACTTTTAGATTTCCCATTATGGGACTCTTTCATAGTTGCTGGTTGCCCATTTGTCCTGTTCCAAAGAAAGCATTGAAATCATAGGTTAATTGTAAATCCAACCTACGTTAATAATATCCAATAAAATATAAGAATAATTTTGGTAAATGTGTGGGGTTGAGGTTTTGAAAGATCAGGTGTTTAGTCCTTCAAAGAAACCAAAAAAAAAGAAAGAAAGTAAAAGGCAAGTTATTAATGATGCACTGAAACTAGCTCACTTTCGAGTGGGACTACACATCCTGATGTTCCTATATGTCTAGGTAACTTTGATGATTTTTCACGAACTTTAATTCATTCCATAAAAAGATACGGACCAATCCACGTGAATGGCCCCACGTTTCTGTCCAATCGTCTTTGAGTGCACTTCCTAGTCAAAGGGCCCTATCTATACATAGACATCTAAAGTAGAGACCAATTGTACGATAAATCCCGAAACATCTCCCGTATTTCATTACTGTTAATTTAGAATCGTATACCAAATTTTACGCGGCCTCTCTTTTGTTTAATATTATGGTGTCTTATTTTGTCTCATAAATCTCAGCCATTTATTTATGCGGGTTTCACATTCATTTATACTAAATCCACACGAGATTCACGTAAATAAATGACTGAAATTTATGAAATAGAATAAGATACCATAATATTAAACAGAAAATTCAGACTCCTAAAATCTTGTGCAGCAGTTTAACATATATTATATATACATGGGAGAAATGATGCTTTAGTATTCATCGTTACGGGCTGTCACGAGAGTGAACAAGGCCCAAATCTAGTGCAATACAATGCACAAGTTCAGTGTTAAGGAGGTTCGGCTTTCTCGCGTCAGGTATTTATTTGCCGGGACCGCCCACCACCCACCCTGACTATCCTATATACTTCTCGAGGAATTTTGACCTTCCAGTCAAGACACAATGGACTGACTCCTCAGGAATATCTGAGGTTGTGTGTTTCTGAATGCTTCGCTTCATTTTTCCGAGAATGGGATCAGGATACATACGGCGATCCGTGTCCCAAGGCCTCCAATTTGATGTTGCGAGTGTTTATTGTTACATTTATTTCTGAACCTGTGCCAGACCGACCTGGATTTCGTGAATTACATGTGGATTAAAACTCTGCGCAGGTTGTATTATACAGATAACAACCCTTTGCAGTACATACAATTAATATTGAAAATGTGGTTGCAGACTATTCTATTTACTGAGCAGTTATACACCTCTTTTGCCTGCATGTCCAACACATGCGAACCATGTGAATCCCAATGTTTGCTTGGTGTTTCTCATTGTCCAGGACCAGGAGACTCAATTAGCTAATTTAAGAAATGAAGCCAATTTGATGGGTATAATGACTTTTCATCATTACAAGAGAGAGTGTCTGGCCAGTTGTGAGGATAAAAGGAAACGGAGATAATTATAAGACGTGAGTATCACATAATAAACAACAAACAATTGTAGATAGTGAAAGTTCTCAATCCAAATTATTATTGATATGAATAATTAAAATTATATCCAAAAGCATAAATACTTCCTTTCATGCATTATTATATCAATTATAAAAAAATTAAGAAATTTTACTTTATGAATACAACACAATTTTTTTTTCAATTTAGGATTCACCTAATCAGATAAAAATTAAATGTAAATAAACTTTACTAAAAGCAAACACTTCGATTAAACTATGCATTCAACTAAATCACAACATTTCAAGATTTTGCACTTTTTGGTGCTTGGGTGTGCATTAAAACATGCAAAACAATAGTTGTGTGTTCAAATAGTGTGTATCTTTTAAAATTTAACCCTCAAACATAAAGATCTTTGCACATTAGCATCATAACAGATAACACATTGCCCCTAAAGTCACAATTATGCACAATTTTTCTCAAGGTGCTTAACTTTGTTATTCTAAAAAAAACACTCTAAAATAAAATTAAAATGTGATCTGAAATGAAAGTTAAAACAAAGTAATATCAAACTCATAGGTTTCCTCCCATGCAACACTTTTTTACCATCGCTAGCTCAACATACTTTTTTGCTTAAGGTGGCTCGAATCAATCGTGTGATTGTAGCACTACCATAGGTTCAATAACCTTTAGATGAGCTACCTTTCTACACTTTCCACCACCTTTTTCTTTTGGTTTATTCAATTGAATTTGTGACTTTGACAGTGGATCCTTGCGTGTGGAGTCCTGTGGAAAATCTTGACAGGACTCGTCAATCTTTATAGCATCTAGACATTCAAATGAATTATTACTGACATTAAATATCCTAAATGTAACATTTTCATGCTTTACTCTCAAGTTAACATGCCTCCATCAACATCTATGAGTAACTTAACAGTGGCTAGGAATGGTCACCCAAGGACTAAAGGGATTTTTTAATCTTCCTCTATGTCCAGAATGATAAAATTAGTAGGGAACGTGAACTTATCGACCTTAACAGGTACATTTTTTTTTGGTAAATCAGAACTTTATAAAGAATAAAAGTTATGTACAAGCGAGAGATACCATAGGTAATCTCTAAACACGCAAGAAACATAATGGCATGCAACCAACTGCCCTACCATCAATAGCCTCTACTAAGTCCTGCATGATAGAAGAAACCAGTATCCTGCCAGAATAGAAGCACAATCCAAGTAAAAGTAACAAGATCAAGCTAAACCAATTGCCGCAAATGCCTAGTTATACACTGAGCAACAATACATCATCAAATACCGCAACATGTCAACATATGCCTAGCATATGTCCCATAGGACGTCATAATGATCTGTTAGCCATTTTAATGCATATCCCAGTCGATTCAAGTTCTTCTATTCCCATTTTTTGAAATAAGGTGTAAGGCATCATATTATGTCAGTCCCTAAATTGGCCATAGCCTTATCCACCTTTAAACTACCGATAGTATAGGGAATATAAAAATTTATAGGTTAGTTTGTTTCTTTGGTAGTTTAATCTCCTTGTCGGAGTTCTCCTCATTCAACACTTTCATCTTTGAATTTTTTGATTCCTCTTTGTTTAGTAATCTCTCTTTCAATGATTCAACAAGTGAAAGTTTTGTCTTCAACTATTTTAATAGATCAAGGACCTTATTTAACCATACTTCTGATGTCTTTCTCTGTGCTCTAATAAGATAAGGAATTGTAGATTAATACTCCTTGACTCTTTAGCTGGAAACTACATTTATTCTTTAAGTAACTCTCAATAGCCATTTTCTTTTCTTCTTCTTATTGGAGCTTCATTTTTGTTGCTCAGGTGATTGCCATTATCCTCTCTTTAGGATTTGTTTCAGTTGTGCTCGATAAAATCCCTTTAGGTCTCTTTGTCACTGACTTGGCCAGTTGGTCCATTTTAATTTCTAAGTTTCATATGGATGCATTTATTTGCTGATGATTTGTCCTAAATTCTTGAATAAATTCCATAATCAGCTCATCCATATCAGGTTTCCTTAGTTGTGATGCTTGTTGCTAGAATCCAATTGGAAACCTATTTCGTTGTTGTCCTTGGTTACCTATGAGAAATTGGAGTGGTTCCTCCAAACATGATTGTGTTTATTGTTGCACAGGTTGTTTTAGGGTCTTAAAGTGTTCCCTAAATAATCCACATGCTCGGTTGAACTGATTGACACTCTTGTCCTTGGTGATCTAACCCGCATGCTTCACATTGCATCACCCTTCCTTATGGAACCGTAGTGATTTTGTCTATCTTCTTGCTCAGGGCCTCCACTCGAATCACCAATTGTGTCACCACATCCACCTTATATACTTCTGTTGTCCTATTGGTTCGTGCTCTAGCTGAACACCACTAGTAGTTGTTCATAGCCATATCCTTGATCAACTCTTAGGCCACTTCAGGTGTTTTACTGTTTAGCGTCTCTCTAGTTGCTGCATCGATCAAGTGCCTCATAATTTGACTTAGCCTATTATAAAAAGTTTGGATTTGCATCCACAGGTGTGGGCATCATCAGAGCATCTCTTTGAATCTCTCCCAGGTGTCTTACAGTGACTCACCTTTAGTTTAGGATTATGACAAGATGTCATTTCTCAGCTTTGTAGTCTTTTCAAGAGGAAAGTACTTTAGTAAGAGTTTTTCGCCCACTTGATCTTAGGTGGTAAGTGATGAATGTGGCATCAAGTTTAGCCACTGTTTAGCCTTTCCTTTTAAGGAGAATGAGAATAAAAGCAGTCTAATGGCGTCATCATTTGTTTAATTTATTTTAAATGTATCGCAGATCTCAAAATTGTTTGCCTAAATATTCAGTTTCACTATGTTGGATTCCATAGCAATTAAGTCTGGCCTAGCTTAGTCAAACATTTTCTATGATTGGTTCGCTATGTTGTAAAATTCCTTAGTGTCCACCTTGTAACATCCCGTTACCCATGTTAAGGCAAAAACAGTAAATGAGAGAAATTACTGAGAAATTAGAAAACACATTTCATGCTCATGTATTACCTGATATGCATATACACGTGAATATGGAATCTTTGCGCATAAAAATAATTGTACATGCATTCATTGGCAATTTCCGGGTATAATTGTTTATATATGTGAGTATATTAAGAAATGTGGTTTTATGTGTTGAAAAATTGATTTGGAAAGTGTAGTTGTTGATTTAGAATTTTTGGAAGTTTTGGAGAAATTTTTGAAAATTGTTGGGCATTTTTGAACTAGGAAAATTGCCAAGTGGCAAACAACTGTTAAATGGTAGTAGAAATTACTGTCCAATGGCAATGAAAATTTTGATAAATGACTTTAGGATTTATTGACAAGTGCCATTAAAAATTGGGGAATAATTAGAGTAGAAATTGAAGTTGATGGGAATAGCTAAATGAAAGAACCAACCAAATGCTTTAGAAATGAGATATGTGGCAAGTGACAAATATCACTTGCCAAACAATGCCTTAAGGCCACTACTCTTTTAATTAAAAGCCCCCCTTTTTGGTTTTGTCATTCACGATGCTCTCTCTTAATGAGCTATTGGAGTTTATTTTTGTTCTCTCCATTTTCGTAGCTCTCTTCTCCTCTCTTCTTCTTGATTTTTATTCTCCAAATCTCCATTCATGTTAAACCCAACCCTCCCATCCTTCATGCTACTTTTCCACCTTGCTCTCTCCTTCATTCTCACTATTCCTCCATGAAAGTTGATGATCGTGGAGAGGAAAGAGTTAGGGTTTAATGGTGATTTTGAAGATATGGAAGCTAAATCAAGTAAGTCATGTTTTAATTATATGAGTTTCATTAAATGAAGCATTTGTGATGATATTTAGAGGTTAATTTCATGAAATGGTGTTTTGGATATGAGGGTGTCGTGAATGGGGAAGGGTGTGTAAAATTTCTTGCTTTTATTGATGAGTAATGATTTATAGAAATGTTTTGGAGGTTGAATGATCATGGTAAGGAGTTTTGTATATGCTAGAATGTTGATGAAGAAATGAATATATATATATATATGTGTGTGTGTATATATTGATGTTTTGTTTCTTGTAAATGCTAAGTAATGGGTTAGGAGTTGTTTATAGATGATTGATGTTGTATATGATGAGTAAGAAACTATGAGTTGTGCCACACATGTTTTAAAGATGAATTGGTTGTGAAAGAGATGTTTCAATAGGAATTGGCAGTTGATGAATAGGTAAATGAACATGTCCTGTTTTTAGGTTAATGATCAAATTTGGATCATGTTTTGTTGGTGAATGATATTGAGATAAAATGGAGTTGAGAATGAGGAGTAAATGAAGTGGGAAAGGGTGATTTTTGTATAAGTATGTTAGGTGTAAAAATCTGGAATTTTTTTTTGCAGATGATGGATTGGAAAATGTTCACTGAGTATGCTTCAGTCTTTTAGCCATAAATTCTTCTATAGTTATCTAAATGAGATGATTCTTGATTTAGATTAAAAGAGAAATATAGCTCTATACTTTTCATGAAGACATCGAATTTAAATTATGTCTTTAAGAGTCTCAAATTTTGACATGAAATTAGGAACTGGCTGCAGCAAAATTTGTGGATGAATGTATATGTTGTGTTTTGTTTTGAATGTATGAGAATGTGTTATATTTTGAGTGTTTATGATCAAGTAGGGAATATGAAATGTGTATGGATAATGTTGAGTTGAAATTAGGTATACTTGAAGAAGTATCCACTTGAGATGATGAAATCAAATAAGTTAGAGAAGTTGGTTTAGAATAAAAGAAAGAAAAGAGAAATAGGGTAAAAATGTGTGCTCTGAATTCAAGGGAAAAACTAGATTAATCTAGGTTGAATTAGACAAAGTTGTCTTTTTGAAAGTTGTAGCTTATCTTTCTAGCTTTCTAACACTATATAGTATAAAATTTTTCAGTACCAGAGTTGAGAGATTTGAACACTAGAAGTTTGTCATGCTGCATAGGATGGACATTTGGGATAGCTACATTTATTGGAAAATTTGACCCTTTTGGAGGCAAAATATCTTTTTGGATTGGAGTCTTCATAAAACTCGTAGGTTTAGAAGTCTTTTTCGAAAGGTCTTTGAATGACCTTAATCCGATATCTCTAATGAAAGTTATGTCCTTTTTACTAATACTGGCCTGAAAAAGAAAAGGGAAGAAGGGGGAAGTCACGATCGCGACTCTGCTGAAATTTCGTGCAAGTCGCGATCGCGACTGGACATCACAGGAGCGCGTGCAAGTCACGACCGCGACCCTCCCAAAACTTGAGCATGTTCCACTCTTTTGGCCATAACTTTGTCATCTGACCTCCAAATGACTTAATTTTTGAACCAATAGATTTATAAGAAACTTCTCTATCTCTCCATAAGAATTTATAGCTTTTGGTATTAAATTGAAAAAGATTGATTGAAGGAAAATGAGGGAATCTGTTGGAATAGTATGAACTAGTATGATTTCACTAAACATGTTTCGGCATTTTGGGCATATCTTATTCTGTAGCCATCAAAATGAGATGATTTTTAATTTAGAGTAAACTAGAGACATAGGGATACAGATTTTCTGAACAAATCAAATTTTGATTCAGTCTCTAAGATGTTTAATTTATGCATGGAAGTTAGGCATAGTACACTGTTTTTGTATATGAAAAACCTGAAAATGTTTGAGGCATATCTTCCAAATTACTGAACTGAATTGAATGATTTTGGTGTCAATGGAAACCTAAGACATAGAGGAACACTTTTCTAGAAGAGAGTATGACCAAATTACCTCATTTTCACTTTCTAATTGAACAAGAACAGTAGACCCGAAAGTGTGTGTTTTGGAAAAAACTGAAGTAAGTCAATGAGAAATGAATTATGAGTTTAATGGTTTTAGTAAGGCATGAACCTAAGTATAAATTATACTTAGATGAGTTTTTAAATGAGAATGATTATGTGATGGAATTGATGGAAAAATACCCGGGATCGTCATGAACATGCATTGTACATATTTCTTTTCATACATGTGCATTATTAAACACTTATGATTATACAAATTGTGATATTGTGTATGTTATTTGATATAGAGGAGCAGCTAGAACGTCAACCTTCAGACGTTGCTGAATCTTCCAGGCCTTAGCTTTAGGAGCAACTTATGAGTAGACCTAGATGGTCTCATTTCATTATTTGTTTTTGGTTGAATTTTTGTATTAATTGACTGCTGAATGATCAATTAAATGTGTCTTGATTGTTGATTCCGGACACTGAAGGTCCGATGATTGTGATGTTTGATTGGGATATTGAAGTGGTGCTTGTATGTGAATAAGATGAACTAAGTGTACATAATTTGATTGTCAAATGTGTTCTGAATGTGCATTTGCATGCAAGTGAAAATGTGATTCTCAACTTTAATGTTGAATGTCGGACTAAGGTCCGATGATATGGGAATGTGATTGAATGGGAACATGCAAATGTGATTGATGCATTCCATTTCATGAATGCATGAATGAAATATAATGGCAGTTGTGACCTAAGTAGCCATCGATCAGAGCTTAAAGCTCAAAGTGTGAAATGAGCCTCAAGCTCAGAAAGTGATTAAGAGCCTAAGGCTCACTATGTAAAATGAGCCCTATCCCTATCGGATAAGGGATAATTAGTAATGAACCCGGTATCCAATGGTTACGGGACAGTTTAGGCACTCGGCCACAAAAAAGTAACAAATAGAAAGTGGGTCTCATGTGCACTGCATATGCATAATACGAGTGATTAAATTGTAATGAATGTGAAGTGTGAAATGTGAAATGATGTGAATTATGTGTTACGTGATTGGGTGAGCCATCGATGATGGTTACTCATTGAGTTCGCAAAACTCACCCAAAATTTGCAAATATTTTTCAGGACTCAGAAGAATACCTCATTAGGCAACAGGAGTATACCTGCTACATGCTAGTGAAAAATAAAGGTCAGGATTAGTTTGCGTCTGTATTTTGTATTTTCTTATTTTTGAACAAATTTGTATTCCACGATTTTTGTATAAATAATGGATTCCAAAATTTTTGTACCATATGTATACAAATGGATTTATGTTGTAATGTAAAGTCATTATGAAAAAAAAAATTATATTTGTAATGGGCCCCAAATGGCTATTGAAATTTTGTTGATTCTATTGTTATGACTGAAAATGTTTATGAAATAAAGCGGGCCCAAATAGTTTACTGATTTCCGTGCATGAGTTAGTATTACAAAAAAAAAATTATGTACTGAGTTTTGACTGTACAATGCGCTAGCACGCCACCCTCACAGGGCACGAATTCGGATATCACCCACGATGTCGAGTTTGGGTCCTGCGAGAGTGGGGTGTTACACACGTGTCCTTCCAAAGCTTCTATTCGAAGATCTAGCTTAAAATCTTGTAGATTTGTCTTATTAAGATTCCTTAGCGCAATTCTTTCGATCTCAGGGTCTATGTCTAGTAGGTTCTTAGATGTAAACTAACCTCAATTCTAAGTCTAAAGCCAAGAAAATAAACTAACAAACTAAACAAATTAAATAACGTAAAGCAAAAACTAAAATAAAATAGAGTAAAAGAAAGTAAAGTAATGACTAGATTAATAAAAGAACGATTTTCCTAATATCACTATCCTCAACAACAACCTTAAAAACTTGATTCACTTTCTCTAAGTGTGTCACTTACAAATTACCATAAGTACATGATGTAGCTATAGCTAGTACCGAAAAATATGAGTCGATCCCATGAGGATAGAGATTACAAGTAATTACCATTAATCTATTATCTAGTTGATGAATTGATTGTGATTTTTAAACTAAAGAAACTAAAACTTAAACAAATAAAATAAACAAGTAGTAGGATTTAATTAGATAATTAAAGCAAACACTTAGTAAATTATTGATATAGGGAATTAATATCTAGGTTTCAAATCCCCCTAAACCCTTAATAGATCGATTTATTGTTATGCAATTTTCTTACTGATTTATTGGAACGTGGAGACTCCTATGGTATGTTAATAGCTGAACTTGAGTCTATTAACAACTAATCCTAATGTTTTCATCCGAATTACTCAGGTTAAAGTTTATAGGATTGCTTTATCGATTTATGAATCCCTCTATTAGGTTTGATCCCAATCTGGAAGATTTATATCATCCTATCTCTAATGTTGCAATCAACTCCTTCCAGTTACAGTAGATCTATTCATAAACAGTATTTCTCAATCTCTATGACAAAATTAGTTTATGATCTAATATTCTAGATCTATTAGAACATAAATAAAACATATAATCTGATCACAATATGTCAATCAATCAAGTGCATTAATAAAATAATCAAATCATATCAAAGTATTAACATAGGGTTCATCTATCCTAAATACTAACAAGATATTTAGTTACACACCATTAAACATGAAGTCAAACATATACAGAAGGAAAAGGAATTGAAAACAATGAGATCATAATTATAAATCTCCCTGGTTGTCTTATATCGAGTATTCATATGATATAGAGGGTTAATCTTGTATTCAGATGGATCTTATGATGAACTCTTCGTGTTTCCCACTCTTTTGGGTCAAAATCACCTCTTGAGTTGACTTTTGAGAGTTTCATAATGCTTTTTTTTGGAAATCATCTTTTATTTTAAATTATAGGATTTTGGCTTATGCACAATCTGATGCACAACTATGCATCAAATCATGCATGAAAAAATTCTTTGGAAATTACAAATTTGCACTATATAGGAGACGTCCATGGGTAGATGCATGGCCATACATCCCTTTTGTGCATCGACTCTTCGGTTTATGTCATGTTTTTGTCTGAATTCTTCTCCTTTAAGTCTGTGAAGGCAATTATGCTCTATAAACATGCTTGGAAGGAATTAAGTGCCAAATATATGATAAAAGTATAAAATATGAAGCAAAATACATCAAATATGGGTGTAAAAATATAGTCAAATATGCACCTATCATATATCATAAGACCTTGACACCTCATCTAATTCAACTAGATATGGAGTACTCTTAATAAACTCAAAATCCATAAGAAACATTTTATTCTAGCTTTAACTATTATTGGTATATTTGAGGATAGTGAAATCTCAATCCCTTGAGGTTATTTGCATATTTAATATAATAATTATTGATTATCGTAATCTAATTTTTTTTATGATTGTACTTGATAATTCCATATCATACGACTCTATAAAGCAACAGCATCAATTATTATAGTAACTTTTTATCCTTCACATTCATAAAGCAGATGGAAGGCTTAGGTAGGTAATATAAGCCTTTTGTATAAATCCTTAATGCAATGGGAAAAATCTTATATGTGTAAGTGTCTTAAACTTGGTTTTCATTAATTTCACATCTTTAAAAGAGCTTTAGGATAAAAATTTTGAGGGAAGCATAATTTAGGTATAAACTATAACTTTTAAGTCTTCTCTATAAACTTAATAGGAGATATGAATTACTAATGATGATTGTGAAAATATCTATAAGGTTATAATTTCTTCTTTCTACCATACCATTCTATTGTGCTATGCCTGACATCATATATTGTTGAATAAAGCATCCCTTATAAATAGATATAGTAACTAAACCCTTATGTTGTCCCATTTACATGCATTTACCATAATATTGTCTGCGTATATCATATCTTATAATCTTAATCATTCTTTTCTTTTATTTCTCTATTGATTCTTTCAAAACCATAAAGGCATCTAGTGCCTTTGACTTAGTACGCAAAAGTAAAGAAAAATAAACCTGGAGTGGTCATTTACGAAAAAATACTTTTAAGCACTCAAATAAGGGGTAGAAAACGGTCTAAATAAATTCATTGTATATGATCTCAAGTCTTCCCACTTTTAGTGACACATTTAGTGGACTTGTCTGTTTGCTTACTTAATGCAATCAATATAATACTAATTTTATAATGCTTATTGCATTATTGAGTGGGATCAAAATCAACTCTATATAAACCATCATAGAAATACCTAAGTATTTTATCATTAAAGAAAAGGTCAAATACATAATTTCTAAAATGAAATTTAATGTCCAACCTATCTAATGTAGAGATTGGAATCAAACTTTTAAAATTTATTAGAAAAAGTTTTCTAACTTTAGAACAAATCCATATTTGAAAACTAGTTGGTATGATTTTATAGATTCAAAATATGAACATATCATATTGCTTGAATATACACTTGTTCACTTGTCTTTGGCTTTATTAGGAATAGGGAGATGATGAGCGAGTTTATATCCACTAATTTAATACTTTAAATTTGGTAACTTTTTGTGTTTTTATGGATGTTTGTCGTTAGCATCATTTTGTTAGATATGATATACTTTTAGAGCAAAATAGAGGATCAAGGAATGGAAAAAATTAGAAAATACAAGTCATAACAACTTTGGTGGAGCCTTTTTCAAGTACCAATTGGAAAAAGTATAAGCACCTCTACACTTAGAAGAAGCACTTTTGTTCTTAATGCCAATAAAATTATAGAAATATTAGAACTTTGATGCTAGTATGAATGTTTTTGCTCTATGAACAAGAGTTCACTACATAATTTATTTTTAATAGTGCCTTTGAACCCCTAAAACAACATTTTTTATGCTAGTGAAATTAAATATATAAAGAAACTTTGGACTTGAAGTGATTTTAAAAGGAGTATAGATCGAAGATTTTTGGGCTTTTGGAAGGGGAGCTTTATATTTTATATAATTTGGGAGATTTTTTTAAAAAAAATTGGTATAGAGTTAGAGAAGAAGAGAGCACATAATAAAATTGGAAGAACATGGAGATGAAATTTGAGATTATTTTTATGTAATTCCTAGTACTTTTTCTTTTTTAAATCATGAATCATACCATGTTTATGCTATTTAATTTGGTAATGTTATGGTTTTTTTATTATTGGGGTACAATGTAACTAGGTTATAAGTACTTAAATTTTCTTAGTATTAATTCATTCTAACTTGAGACAAAGAAGTAATAATTGAATTATACATGGATTGAAATATCATATGTTTGTCATAAAATAGAGATATTTATGAAATTGTGCACAACACTATCAAGTTCTTATACTTAATGAATTCTATGGGTTTATAGTTTTCACATAGATGTTGCAAACTTTCTTGTTGGAATATGATATTGATGTTTAAAAAATATTCGTAATAAAATTAGAGAAATTCACTAGAAATATAGAAAATAGGTCTTAATTGACTAAATTAGGTGACTCAAGTGAGATTAATCTTAGTGAAACTGAAAGTCCTAGAACTATTTAATAATGATTATGAATCATTCTATAGTCTTTGTTTTTTATTATTTTCAATTACTTCTTTTATTATTCAATTACAACTTTTTGTTATTTAAATAAAGAGTTAGATTAATTTCAGTAATTAATAAACACAATCCTCATGGAGCAATACTCTTTTTTATCAATGCATTACTTATACTTGATAGCATATACTTACATTAGAAAATTCATAACAAGTTTTTGAAACTATTGTGAAGGATTGTATTATTTATTAATACGGTACCAAATAACTATATTTATATTTATATTTTATTTTATTTATTCTCTTCTTATTTGATGCTTTACATGAACTTAGTTTAGGTTTTTATAATAGTTTAAAAGCAATAATATAGTTCCTCTTATCTCATATATAGAGCGGGTATCAAAGAAATGGAAAGACAAGAGAGAAGCTATCATTATCATAAGAACCTATAGTTGGTCCTAATATCAAGAAATAAGAATGACATACCACTGAGTAACCAAACTTTGAACATTCCAAAAGCTGTCAATTAACCAAAGGCTTTGCGAGATTATGGATTGTCATTGGTCAATATTTAATCAATGATGAGGAATCTTGCTAACCAGGAGAATAATTTTGAATTGAAACTAATAATATTGTAGATGATTTAAGTAATTGAATTTAATTGGATTATTTAATAAATATCAACACAAATTTTCTTAAGATTGTGACACCTTCATATATAGTGAGTTAATGATGAAGCCCTTAGCCTTTACCTTTTTCCTTTATTTTTTAAAGATAAATAAAATAACTAGTTAAATTCTTTACCTCTAGATTTAGTGTGAATTGAGATTAATAACTTTGCTCAATATAAAGGTGAGATTTTACATAAAGCATAAGAGACATAAAAGCAGTTGTTGAGATGGGGTCCTCATCATAGTTTTCCTAAGTGGAAGATAGTTTATAATTTTACAATTGATTGAGTGGCATTAGAAGAACTTTGATGCATTTGCATAAGGAGTTCTAATAAGGAGAATTGAAGAAGAAGCATATGAATTTCTAAAAGATATGTAAACTAACAATTAATAGTTTAGTGAAAGAAATATGCCAAAAAAGGTAATAAGGATATATGAGATAGATGCTATCACTAATATCATAACTTATATTGCTTATCTTACCAAATGAACTGCAAAATAGCTATCTAATAGCTAACGTTACCTAAACATCTGCTCTAGTTTGTGAATTTTGTAATAACATTAAAGTTATAAATGCCAAATCCATAGATACAAATGGAGCAAGCTTTAGTATATGTCATAGTCGCCTAAACTTATCTTGAAGAAAGAATTAAAATTGTTATAGTCTGAACATAACAACCTATTAGAAAAGAAAAAGGTGAACCTAAAAATGAATTGGTAAATTGTCAACTTTTCACACTTAATTTATGAATTAGACTAAGACTAATTCTTAGAATCAATTGGAAAAAATTTGTATGCTTGAAGTATAAATTATTCAAATGGCTAATATAATTTCCAAAAATCATTAAGAAAATTTCCTAGTACTTTTGAGGGAATCCAAAAGGAGATGGAAATAAGTATGGCAAAGAAATTACTTTGGTAAGTGGTAAAGAAATAAAGACATTTGTGAAGGTTGAAAAGTCTGACAAGACTAAAGAAAAGAAGTATTCTCTAACAAAAATGTTTAGCAAAGAAAATGTTAAAGATAAGAAGGCAGATCAAGCACAAGCTTTTCAATAACCACCTCTCAAAGTTACATGTCCTTAACATTTGAAAAGCAGTAAACTAGATCAATAATTTGCTATTTCTTGATGTATTTAAGAAATTCACTGTAAAAACCCAGACCTTTCCTTTCAATGAAGGAAATGTTTATGTTCAGTGAACATTATTTTTCGTGTGAATTGTGATTTTTGGGGATCCGACCCTAAAAAGAATTGAAAATATTCATAATAAGTATTAGAGTCTAATGGTACTGAAACGGATTGAAAATAATTTTGATTGGATGGATTTCGGGAATTAGGAAGTTTAGGACTTAAAATGCCCTTTTTGGAAAATAATGGATATTGATATTTTTAACCCCATTCGAATATTTTTTTAAAGCATCCAGTCAATACTTATTGACCCTAATAAGAGTATGTCATGATTAATTTGATGATGCGGAATATTTTCTGGTTGTAATTTGGTTAGTCGGTGAATTAAATTCATTAAGGGGCAATTTGGTCTTTTTGCATATCGATTAGGGGCAAATTGATCTTTTTACAAGCTGAATAGTGAAATGATGATTCATGATGGAAGATGACATGTGTCATGTGTTAAAGGAGTAAACTTAAGACAATTGCTTCATTATTTTTGTCATAACTGTGAGAGTGAAAATGAGTTACCTGTGAGTGAAAAACAAAAGAAGAAAAGGAGAGAGCTAAAAGTGGGTTTTGGCCAAGCTTGAGAGAAGAAGGGTGCAACTGATTTTCCATGGTTTGGAGGATGATTTGAAGAAAGCTTGCAATTTTCCAAAAGATTGAAAAAAAGTGGTAAGTTTTCCTAATTATGTTTAGTGAAATTTTGTATTAGGATTCTCAGTTTCCTTGAATAGTCCTAGTGTTTTGGCTATAACTTAGTCTAATGAACTCCAAATTGGGTGATTCCAATTGTAAATAAAAACCCAATACCTATTATAAAAATATCTAGAAGAGACCTAAACCTAATTCTAGCTAAATGATATTGAAAATTAAGATTGATTATGGTAAACTAAGATTGTCCCTGTGTTGAAGCAGCTTGTGATTTTTGGTACATGTTTCATAATTTAGAAGTTGAAATGGAATGATTTTGATGATGTGAAAAGTAGAGACATAGGGGAACAAATTTCTAGAAGACTTCAAAACCTAATTTGAACGTTTGATATGTGAAAATTAAGGAACAAGTGGAGGCATGATTAGATGAAGAGAAAAACAACATGGTAAATGGAGAGGAAAACAACATTTATATCCATATCTTATGTATGTTAATCAATGGGTATTAATTGGCAGCATGTAGATGATATATATGTGGCTTAAAGATTATCCAATGGCAATATGTATATTGTACATAATTCAACGGTTTAATGTAAGGAAAACATAATGTATATACTATGTATGTTATTTAAATGGAAAGAAGACAACATGTATAAATTATGGACGTTGTTCAATGGTTGAATGAAAAGAAAACATAATTTTAATCTTACTAAATGCTAAGATTTTGGTTAAGCCCTTTGTCATAAAATTTGTAAAACAAGGTGGTAAGTTATGGATGTGCTTGGCTGGTTTCAGGAACCCTTCAGGGGTCTCCCTCATAACTGATTAAAACAATAAAGTTTTCTCATCATTGTAGACTCGAGACTAATAAAGAAAAAGCACATGTGAGGGTGGTTGACGATAAACGACAAATAGTGAGTGTGTATTTAAACTGATTTGTTAAGATAGTTTTTACCTTACTATGTAAAGTATGTTTATGAAATCCATTGGTGCTACTACTTGAATTTAAAAGTTAATCTTTATGAGGATTATATATGCTTTGATTTAGCATTGAATTGAGTTTTGGATGCACTTGGAAACTAATAAGATGTACACATGCTTTGAATTAGCATTGAATTGAATTTTACATATACTTTAAATTGGCATAGAAATGGATTTTGAATATGTTTTTAATTGGTATTGAAATAAGGGGCGCTCATGTATTAATTGTGATTTAGCCTATGGTATGTTGTTAGGTCTTTATACATACGATTATATCAATCAGAGTATGTCCTGACGTGCATGGCGGTGTTTGAGGGGCGTATCAATCAGTATGTCCTGTGAGTCACCCTCTGCACGTGTGGAGTATATATTGTGCGAGCATTGTTACGGATAAGCAATACAGAACTAGCTCTATAGCCACCGATTTATATGTAGTGCTAGCATTGTTATTGGTAAGCGATGTAGAACCGGCTTCATAACAATCGGTATATAGAGGTTAACCAGGCATGGTTAAGCGACTGTTTTCTCTAACATTTATTGGTCAGTTGTGTTGAATCGGTAAGCACAACCTTTCCCCCAACATTTGTCGCTGATAATTGCTTGTTTCTTCAAAATTTCTTGCAATCCCAACTTGACCCAGTTGTAAAGGGAAACCAAATGCTGGTAAAGGGCACAAGTCTTCTGTTTCTCATTTTCCTGAATCATGATCATGGATCTAGGTTGTTATGTTTGCAGAAGCAAATCGATTGTTTGATGTGCAATGTTGTGAATAGTGTTTATATATAATCTCCATCTTCCATCAATCATTGTCCTTTAGCTACTCATTATCCATGAGTCATTTAAATGTGTTCGCATCAACTTGTTTGAAGTTGGAGTGAAGAATCATCTGAATTGCTTGGGACGTGTTAATTGCTAATTGATATGATTGAAGGGTGTCTGAGTTATCTAGGTGGTATGAATTATGTTGAAGATGCGTTATCTGTGTGGCATTGACATGGATTTTAGAGTGTCTGCATTATCTGGATTATGACACTGACTAGAAGAGTTTGTTCCCAGATAGATTTGCATTAAAGTAAAAACTAGAAGAGGAGACCACTAGTAGTTAAAATTAATAATGAATGAATTTAGCCATTAACAAAATTTTTATTTCTTTCGATAGGCAATATATGGTATGAACGTAATTGGAGAGACTAGTTCTCTGCGTTATCTTCATGTTGTGGAAGATAGGAAAATTTGTTAATCATCTTCAGAGAGAAGATTATTACTGGTCTTAATAGAATTTCATCATCGACAAACTTGTTGAAGCATTGATAAATTGTGTTGGTTTTTAGATATGAAAATAGAGAATAAGGCTTAAAGTTGAAAAGAAATAAATATAGGGCATATATAGCATTACATAGTCTTAAGCATAAGTAAAGGGATATATATAGCAGTATATAGATAAAGGGATATTAGATGAACACATAAGTAACTGTTGTGATGTAAACCACTGCTACATAAGTTAAATTCTTTAGAATAACATATTATAGCTTAACTTAATTATAGTGAACTTCAAATTGAATATTGAATAAATGGTGTTATTAGCAATTGAAACAAATCATAAAAAATTCTTAAAATGCTTTAGTATGACAATTATGTTTATGTTAAATTGCTAAAAGAAAACATGTAAGTTGCAGAACTTCATTTACTTCAAGCATACTTCAAATCCTTTGTTTCATTTTAGTGTCCATAAATTTGCATGGGGTGACTAGTTAAGTCACTGGCCATGCACAAGGGTGACTTATTAAGTCACCCCCGTGACTAGCATTTAACTTAAATGCTAGTCATGCATGGTGGTGACTTAATTAAGTGTAAGTATTGAACTTTTAACTTGTTTTAAGTATTTTCTTTAACTACTTTCTTGTCATTTATATAAATTATT
>JAOQMQ010000002.1:18504479-18533875 GCA_027563845.1 Erythroxylum subrotundum
GACCCCATTTACCACTATGCGCAATTTATATTCGTTTGGTGTTTGGGAATTATTTTTGGTGGATTCGACACCCATCATTAAGTACCATAAATAATAAAAATACTAAAATAAACAAGTGAAATATACTAAATATAAACCTAAAGATATGAACAATTAAACACTGATCAATCTCCCATACATTTAAACATTTTCTTTAACTAAATCAACTTCATTACTCTCAACTTAATAAGAATCAAATATGAAAAAGTATTAAACACATCAAAGATATCCATCAATACTTGCCATTATCCATTCAGTTATAAAGTTCATTGACTTTTTAAGCACTTAATTACTTGTATAAAATTATAATCATTATAATTCACTCTACAATTTTTAAATTTTCAACTTAATCACCACCATTCCACTTAATGCATAAAGGGAACATATATGAGAAAAAAAAAAGCTAAAACTTTTAAGTATTTACTTGCCTTTAAAAAAAACAAAGCACTATATTTAAACAACCTATAAGCATTTATAAGCTTGTTTGAAAAGTCGGCCTTTTGACATGAGAATAAATACCTTGTCATGAATACCTAGTTTACTTAACTATGTCACACTCTCAAATGACTACTAGCACCACTCTTTAACTTTGACCTTTTTATTAGTAAAAAGATAGTAGAGTAAAAATATTTATGCTCATTTATTCACATATTACTCTTTTTATGTGTGGGGTAATGAAAATGATTAAAAAGAATTCATATTTAGCTTAATGAATGTACAAATTATACACAAAGTATCATAATGCAAATCAGGTATCTATTCTTAAAATTAATGAACAAAATTGAAATAAATTTAATCATTAAAACTCATAAGTATTTGCCTAAATAAATTAAATTATAATTATAACTAAACTCATAATGGATGATCTTTATCAACATGCCTTTTTAAAAAATTCCTCAATTAGTCGTTATTAAGTTATTTATAACAACATTGACAAGTTTGATTGCTAATTCCCTCCCCCAAACTTAAGTTGCACGTTATTTTCAATGTATAAAACAAGTAAGAATAATGAAAATATGATAAATAATGGGAGGAGGTGAGGATAACCGATACTCCCCTGATAGTAAAAGATTTCTAGCCTTCTCCAATGTCATTATCTAGTTTCAGTGAAATCTTATTGTTTTAATAGCCTATGAAACTCCATCAAATCTCAACTCACGAAATTAGAAACATAAGACTAAACCTATGAGAACAACTAAACTATTAATGAAAATCATATAAGCTACTCAATTAAAACAAGAACACCTAATTTTTTTATTGTATCTTGTCCAATGCTTTTTTGTAAATATTTTAGTTGAACTTCTCAATAAGCCCTTCTTTAACCTAAATCTATAATCAAAGGCTTTCTTCTACCCATGTTCCCAAATAAGGTCTCATTAGATTGCAAACCAATATGTTGTTATATAATAAGGATATATGGTACAAAATTAATAAAATAAACTTTTGATGCTTTTTTTAGTAACAAACTATCAATATAAAAAAGAATCATAACCCTCTATACATCTTTAATTGGCACTCAGTTTATTTTTTGGGATGTAGAAGCCCTCCATACTTAAAATGATTGTCGATAATTTCGTTATAGCCTCCTTATTTAACTCCTCTTTATCTTCATCTTTCTCCTTTTCCTTCTCTTCTTGAACAATATTTTTTTTTCTTTTCTTTAACCTCTAGATCCTTTCCACTCCTCAAATTTATTGTATTCACTTATTCCTTCAAAGTTGACATAGTGTATCTAGATAAAACACTTGGCTTTTCTTTGAAAAGAAGCTCAATGAGCTACCAATCAGAAGTCATATATTATGGAAAGAGGCAAGTAGCTCTTTAGTTTCATAGATGATAACCTCGATTATAGTAATATCTTTTACAAAGAGCTCATCAAGACATCGATCCTCCTATTACTACTGTTGTTGCAAAAAACCAAGTGAAACTTGATCATTCCATAAAAGGTTAGGATAAATGCTCCACCCTAAATTGCAAGTATTACTATAAGGGATGTTTTGAGGCTAGTTCCCCATGAAAATTGGATGCTCCCATTTATATTATAGTGCCTAGAATTCGTGATTAAGGTGACCACTACAAAAATGTCATAACACATCACAATACCAGTTGAGCTTCCAAATACATTTTACCATGCCTCTCATTCCAAGCTTCTAATGCTACCATAAGTGATGAGAAAATATAATCTTGAGAGAATATTATCCTCTCCATCATTCCATTATGTTTGGTAATAATAAATACCTAAATCCTAAAATTAAGTCATAACCATAAGATTAAAAAAGAGAGCTATTAAAAAATAAATAAGCATACAAAATAAATGCGAAAGAAAAATAACAACTATAGTAATAAAAATTAAGTATTCCTCATATACTAGTCCCCATAAATGGTGCCAAAAACTTGATTGATTTGTTTTATACCACAAAGGTATGGTGTAGGTGCACTTATCACTAATGAGTATAAGTTGATCCTACAAGGACTAGAATCACTAATACTGATTTTATTTCTATTATATAGTGTAAAAATTATAGAGATGGAAATTGATCAAATTCAAAGTTAGAAAAATAAATTGAAATAAATCAATACAATTAATTAACTATAATGGAGATTAAACTTAGAAACAATTAGTGAAGATAATGGTACTCAAATTTTGAATCCCCCTAAGACTTCTCATACAATTAAGACTTCACACATCAATTTAATCAAAAGTTCATTAGATTATGGAAATTTCTTAATTATGTTAATATTAATCTCAAAACTATTAACAGTTAATCCTAGGTTGATTAATTGAAATGCCTTTCTGTTACCCTTATAATTGTATTATAAGATTTATAAATTTCAATATTAGGTTTGACCTTAATTTGAAAGACTTATATTGACCTATCTCTAGGTTTGTATGCAATTCCTTTCATTTATGGTAGATCCACTCATACGTATGATTTTTTAATCTCAATTGTATGGAATCAAACATGAATTAATATACTAAAAATATTAATTGTTATAAGGGCATGTGAAGAAGAGATGATCTCTTGTTTCCACATGGATCTTGCACAATGGACGTGTTTTATCCATTCAGCAATATTTAGCCTATTTAGGATTGTTAACCATAGTTTGAAAGAAACCCTTGGGGTTAGTACCTTGCTCCCAATAACTCTGTGTCATTCCACCTTTTGTTTCCTACATCTTATAAGATCTCTTGTTGCCTTGTTTGTGAGTTTAAGGATGGGTTGGGTCTGCTAGTAGAAAGTGTCCAGAGAGTTAGGATGGGGAAGATATGATGGTTGAAGATGCCTTAGGTTTGAGGAAAGTTCTAGGTGTCCTTTGTGATCATTGAGCTGAGTTTAAGTTTGAGTGAGGTAGTTTGAGGACTACTTAGATTGTTGTAGTGATGTATGAGATGTCCCAAACTAGTCCAGTTGTCATACCAGACAAAAATCAAGTTTCCATTCCCTATTTTACAAGAGATCCCTTATCAGACTTTGTCCCTTAATTTCAATATTTAGTTGAGAAAATGAGAGTATGAGACTGATTTCTTAATACCTCATAGGCTTCTTTCCTTGACAAAATAAAAGTGCAACCATTTCACCCAAAGAGAGTTTTTATCCATAAGGATCCACCATAGTCTTTTCAAAATTAGGGCTTGATTTGTGGTTTTGATAGGAGTTATGTTTAACCCTCCTTCATCCTTAGAAAAAAAAAAGCTCATTTCTTTTTAGCTGAACCTTTGACACCATTTGGGTGGTTCCATAAGAAGTTCTTAAGGATTTTTTTCAGTGGTTTTGATGATACCTTGAGAGAGAAAGATGTGAAAGCTCTAGTAAATATGGAGGGAGTTTAACACCGATTTGATAAGTTGAACCTTTCCTGCATATGACAAAAACTTGTTAACCCACGAACTAACTCTTCTCTGTATTTTCTCTAGTAGTGGGATGCATTCTGCATATAAGAGTCTTTTAGTAGAAATTGGTAATCTAAGATACAGAAGAGGTGTCTCTTTAAAAAGCATTCCAGTTGATTAAGAGATGTGAGGGCCCAAAGCGGTAGCTTTTTTGGATAGGAGGAAATGGCTCTTTGTTAGGTTAAATTGTAGTCCAGAAAATTTTTTGAATCTGATAAGTGCTGCCATATAAATTTGTATAGAGTCCATCGAGGCCCTGCAAAATAAAAGTAGATCATTTGCAAAATAGAGGTTAGTCAAATTGATCTTCTTGCATTTAGCATGGTATCTGAATTTTGGATTTTTGAGTACTTCGTGCTTGATGAGGGGGGTTAAGAGTCTCCATACAAAGAATGAAAAGTAGGAGGATAAGGGATCCCCTTGCCTAAGTCCTCTTGTTGCCTTAAAGAGTGTGGTAGGAGTACTGTTGATTAGAATAGACAAGGACGAGGTTGAGATACACTCTTTAATCCACTTTATAAAGATCATTGGAAATTCGTGAGCCATCAACAAAGTCCATAGGAAATCCCAGCTCACACTATCAAAATCTTTGTGGAAATCAATCTTGATTGTGCAATTTGGAGAGTAATTTGATCTAGAGTAGCCTTTTAGGAGCTCTTTTACAATTAGAATGTTGTCTCCTATATGTCAATCTTGCATAAAAGCGCCTTGGTTGTCACTGATTTGCAGAGCTAGGTTTTTTTCAATCTTGAGGCAAGTATCTTGGATATGACCTTGTAGAGGAAATTAGTAAATGCAATAGGTCTGAATTCTCCAAAATGTGTAGAATTGGAGCATTTGGATTCAAACAAATAAAGGTTCTGTCAATCTCTTTGAGTAAGATCCCCTTGGAAAAGAATTCTTTGTTGCCTCTATAACAAACGGACCTGTCTCACTCTAAGACTTCTAGAAGAAGTACCCATTTAGGCCATCAGGGCCAAGAGCTTTAGAGCCATCCATGGGAAAAACTGCAGCTTCTATTTCTAAATTTTCTACTGGTTTTATGAGGAGTTCTGCATCTACTGATGTGATTTGTTTAAGGGATAGGGATCTAATTTCATCTAACGTAGCATTTGAAGAGTTAAGAGTTCCTAGTAAGTCTTTAAAGTACCTTACTGCCTCCTCTTGAATTTCTTGTTGTGTTTAAAGATTAGCACCCTTTTTGGAAATTATAGAATGGATTTTGTTGTTGTTTTTCCTCGCAAGAATGGAGTTGAAAAAGAATCTAGTGCACTTGTCACCATCTTTTAACCAATATACTCTAGTTCTTTGTTACAAAGAGAGTTGTGATTGTGTGTAGCCTTCAAGAATTGTGATAACACATTCTTTTCTCTATCAAGTAGAGTCAGATTAGTAGGATGAGCAATAAGCCTTGCTTGGATATCTTGAAGTTCAAGTATGTAGGAGTTTATTGATTAGTAGGATGAGCAATAAGCCTTGCTTGGATATCTTGAAGTTCAATTATGTAGGAGTTTATTGAGAAAGTTGTAGGCCTTTGTAGAGAATTTAGGATCTTCATTTGCTGTTTAATAACTTCCAGTTTCGAGACACAATAGAACCGCTTAGTCCCTTGACAACTATGTACTACACCTCTTATATATGCCTCCACATACCTTGGAACATGCGCTAAGAAGTTATTGAATTGGAAAGGATAGTGCTTGCTAACTCTTTGGAATAGGTTGTCCACTATAAGGGGGTATAATCAAATAAGAGGGGTCTTTGAATGTAGTAAGGCTTTCTGGGAAGGTCCTAAGCCAAATATCATTTACCAGTGCTCTATCCAATTTTTTCCTGATGTGCCAAGCAGAATGTTGTTTGTTAGACCAGGTAAAAGTATCACTGCTATACTTAAGATCTGTCACCCCTAAATCCTCCACCATGTCTTTCAAATCAGTTAAATAATTCTTTAGATAATAGTTTCCTTATACCTCTGAGGGGTATAATATGGAATTAAAATCTCCATATATTAGCCATGGAATAGAAACAGTGTTGCTAAATAATGTCAAGTTTTTCCATAGGTCTCTTCTTTGGAATCAGAAGTTGCTTGCATAGATGAAAGAAATATTTATCTAGATTTGCTTTTAGAAGAAGGATATTTTCAAATGCATGGCTTGTTCACTTGAGTCTAATAGATCCACCTTTAGTTCATCCTCCCTATAGCATATTATAATTCTACCTAAAACCTGATGTTGGTGATTGGTAATCATATTCCAGTGGGATCCAAAAATGTCCAGTTTTGCTAAATTTTTTAGTCTGACCTTGGTTTCTAGTAATTCGAATATGAGAGGCTTCTCCTTCAAAATAAAGTCCCTTGGAGCTAGTTGTTTACTGGGACAATTTATTCCACATACATTCCACATGATTATAAACATAGGTTAAAAGGTTTGGCTTGTGTTGCCCTTCCCTTTACCCCTCTTTAACATCTTTTTCTCCACTATATGGAATTCAGTATTTGCTGCAGTTTCTTTAAGAGCAGTAGAAACTTTAGGAGTTACTATGGTATCAGATTGGATAGGATTAATGTTACTCACCTTAGAATCTCCTTCATCACTTTGCACAGTCACTGAAGTTATGGTTAGGAAGATCTGGTCATTATTTAATTCACTTTGAATGTTATGTGTTGTATTCGGTGCTTCTGAATCTTACTGCTCTGCATTGCTTGTTAAATTGTGTTCCTTGTGTTTTTGTATGTGAGCTAGTAGAGAAGTATGCATTGCCTCACTGTTTTGTCTTTCCTCATTTTTAGGCGATATAACATTTGCATCCTTTTGCAGCATGGTGGCTTTGATTGTCAAAAAAAGGCGGTTTTCCAGAGTTTCTTCTTCAGGTAACTCCATAAGTTCTTGGTAGCTTCCTGTTTTAAACAACTTTCCCATGGCTTTCCAGATTTTATTGGGGTTAGTGGAAGGTGGTTTCCATTGGTATGAAATTTTATTGTATCTTCCCATAACTTTTCTTCCTCTCCTAACCTAATAATTGGAATTTCTTTAGGGAGTTACTGGGAAATGTTTTCACTTATGCAAATCTGACTCGCTTCTGCTTAGCTATGTGTTCATCCATACACAACAACCTTACAATGTAGTTGGCTAAAGCTCCAAGCCCTTAGGTTGTCCAATATTTAAGTGGGATACTGTGGAAGTTAATCCAGAGTAGGATACTCTGGACTTTAAGAGTTTCAAGGTTCAAGTGTGACTGCCAAGTTTGTAGGAAAATTAGGTGGCTTCTGATGTGCCAAGGTCCTTCCTCCATAATTTTTTGGGTATCTGCAGTAGAGCTGAAAGTGAAGAGGATTAAGCTCTCTTCAGAGAGAAGAACATTTGTCAAGCCTCTCGACTTTCATAGTTTGTTTTCCCATTGGGAGACTAGAGGGAAAGTTGGACTTTTTCCAAAGAAGAAACTGACCATAGTTGATTCCCAAGCCCAAGCTCCCTCCTTGAGGACTTCAATGTTGGGGAAAACCACTAGCCTTCCATCCATATACTTAGGAGGTGAATAAGACAATGTTAAGGGGGATTCTTCCCCTACAACTTGCTTCCAAAATTTGGGAACATTCGTTGGAGATGGAGTTACTGGAATTGTGGATGAAGGTTTGGGAATGGAGGAGGTTAGAATTGGAAAGTCTGAAGTGGAGGGTAATGAAGTGTTGGACATTGTGAAGATGTTTTATAAAAGAGGTTTGGTTCGACTTTATGTAGAAAAGCGTAAAAAAAATTTTTGTTTAACAAGGAAAGAATGCAAGGTGGGAAAGGTAGATTTAGTGGAAAGTCAATTATAGCTTAGGTTAATGGTTTCGTGTGGTTCGAGAGTCACCTTGTATGAAGATTTGCAGAAGAAATGGAGATCAAGAATAAGAATAATCTGTACTGCCAAGGAAGGATGAGGTAGTAGTGTTGTGGTGGAGAATGAAGATAAAGAAGGTCAATGGCAGAAGGAAGTAGAAGGAGGAGCATAGCTAGTTTGTAATGAGAAGTAATCATTAATTTGACAATTATAGGTTTATTAAATTTCCAACTCTCATAATACAACCTAAAAATGATTACTTTGGCTCACTTTCTTGATTTGTTGTTAAGTTTAGACATGAAAAATTATCAAAACATGTAATTATATATTGAAATCAACAATGAATAAAGTCCTAAAATAAATCCAAAATAATTCTTAATCTGAGTTTGGAACTCCATATGCATGTTTACCATCAAATAAATCAGATTACATCAAGGATAACAAAAGAAACTAAAAGGAAAATAGAGAAAAATATTTAATGCCTTTACCTAGAATGCTGAAATTTTCTATTGTTCTTCTTCATCTCCCACTTTTGATTCACTTTGATACAATGATTTTTTGTTTTTCATGTTCTTAAATAGTGCATTAGGATTCTAATTTTGTTTGGTTGCAAAAATAGCCCCAAACTTTCAAAACATTAAAAAAAATTCGTGCTTGGAAAAGCCTATGTCAGGATCGTGACCTTGGAGTCACGAATGTGCTCTTTCTATTCAGCCTCTGTCACAATCGTGCTCAATTATGAATGATTGTGACACCTTCAAACTCCCTTCATCTTCTTCATTCTTCAATTTCCTAATTCCTAACACTCACAAACACATTAAACACCTCTTGAAACATAAAATTAAGATCCAATTCACAAACACTTAGAACATATACAAAGATTAACACGAACACAATTCTAAGCCTATACACAAGACAATCATCTAGAAAAACATAATGTAATCTACACCTATCAACATCCCAACACTTAAAAGTTTGTTTTCCTTAAGCTAAACTAAAAACTAAAAACATACAAAGCACATAAATACATAATCACAATCATGCAACAATACAATAATGGTACAATGACATCAAATCTTATGAAATTAACTTAACCTCAAACATCAATCACTCAAAAAATGCCAATATACTAACTTATTCATTTCAAGTTTAAGTGCTTTGATTTAAATATACATATCAATCAAAATATTAACAACCTATTCATACACCTATGACACTTGTAAGCATGCATTTATTGTTATTAATCAATAAAAAAGCCAAACTATCACTAAGTATCCTTTCATAACATTTTTTACTATTTTAAAAGATGGGTAGGTTTACTTATTGTAACACCTTTCTTTCAGATTTTCTTTAACGATAACCTAGTTTTTGAAGCAAAGCCAAACACCTTGTTATGAATGTCCCCCGGTTACTCAATTGGGTCACGTTTTTTATTTAGCTTGGTTGGAGTGTCATTATACCCTTTTGATGCAAAGATAAACATTTTTTCATGAATGTCCCTTGTTACTAAGCTATATCACATCTCTCAACTAGCTACCAGCCCTATTCTTTACCCAATTTTCTTAAAAAAGGCCAATAAAATATTTTTCATTTAATTTTCTAGCGTGCCTTTTTTTCTTTTTAGTCAATCACTCTCATAAAAGGGTATTAATAGTAGTAACCAATTCAACTGACTATAATTATAAATGTATACATTAAAAGTCATAAAATGAAAGAATAGGTGTCATATCGTAATTAACATACATATAATTCACAAGTCAATATGAATTTTCAATTTAAATGACCATGTTCAAAGCTAAACTAATTCCATTCAATTCTTGCCACTAACACATTTACTCAAAGCACACATATGCAATTCCAACCAATATAAAATTCACATGTAAATGATATATACAAATGCAAAATTTATCATAATTGCTATAAATGTAAATTTCATACACAATCGATATGAAATTGGATATACATCTCCACATTTGAACAACACATTGTTCTTAATGTGGAAAAAATACAAGTAAAGATAAATAATAACAAAGAAAAAGTTAGAGAAAGAATACTTATAGTAATTAAGCGGTGATGGTGTAAAAGATGGAATTTAGAGACACTCAATTCCATAAAATTCCAACAAGTCACTCCCTATAAAATAAACATAAAAATAAAAATAAAAAGCACTAACAAAATAAACTAAAATTAAAATATAATATAATACAATATCCTAATTATTAGGCTGCCTCCTAAGTAGTGATTCTTTCATGTCATTAGTTTGGCATACTCTTAACGTTTATGCTCAACCTGAGTTTATTATGAGTGGCTTACTTCCACCCGTGGAACCTAATTTTATTTTCGTAATGTGTAAATAAGCTACATTTTGCAAGATAACCATATAGAAATAATTAATCAAATTAAGAAAACCTAGTCAGTTCAGTGAAGTCCTTTTTTGTAACAAATTGTCAAAAAAATAAGAAATGATGAAACTCATTGAATCTTCGCTTGAATCCAACAGTTTTTCCTTTAAGAAGCTGAACTGCTCTTCTTCATTGTCAATCACCCTTTCTTCATCCACTTCTTAAACAGAGACTTCCTTATATTCTTCAAGTTTTATGTCCTCTGTCATACGTTCCTCTTCCTCTTGCTTCAAAGATTCAACTAAATCAATTCTCAAGAAATGAGCTTCCCTCCTTTGGATTCTTTAATACCTTACTAATATTGAACTTAACTTGTTCATCACCATTACGAAGGATGAGGTTGCCTTCATAGACACTTACCAAAGCTCCTCTAGTGTTCAAAAAGGGTTTACCAAGAATTAGTGGACAATTTTGATCCTCTTCAAAGCCTACCATGAAAAAATTCATAAGATTTATAAACTTGCCCACTTTTATAGGCACATCCTCCGTCACACTAAAAAGTTTCTTTATCAATTAATCTGCCAATATAATAAGTATAGAATTTGGCTTTACTGACCTAACCCTAATTTTTTGAAAATTGATAAAGGTATAAGATTAATACTTGCACTTATATCACATAAGCATTTAGAAAATTCTAAACTACCAACTACACAGGGTATAGTAAAAATCCCTAGATCTATCAACTGTGAGGGCATGTGGTTGGTAATTATGGAGCTGCACCTTTCCATCATGGAGGCCATTTGATTAGTATCCGAAATTCACTTGTTTGATAAGATGTCTTTACGAAATTTCACGTATTTAGGTATGCTCTCCAAAGCGTCCACAATGGGCAAGGCAATTTGCAATTTCTCCAGGTTTTCCATGAACTTTGCAAATTATGTATCCAATTTGTTCTTTTGAAGTCTTTGTGGGAATGGAATTTTCAATGGGTAAAGCGGAGGAGGAATATAGGGAGGATCCTCATTCATAACTTCATCCTTTTTCTACTTCTCTTGGTCTTCTACAAGGTGGGTTTAACTTGTTTTTTTGTTAATTGTTGTAGCTTTATCCCACTTCTAAATGTGATGGCCTTAAATTACTCTCTTAGATTTACTTCAGTATTGCTCAGGAGGCTCCCCACGCTTCTTATAGATAATGCATTGGCAAGTTAGCCCAATTAAACCCTTAGGTTATGGATGGACGATGTATAAGTCTTTGCTACGTGCTCGAATTGATAACGCATTGGCAAGTTAGCCCAATTAAACCCTTAGGTTGTGAATGGATGAGGTATAAGTCTTTGCTACTTGCTCAAATTACCTTTCCATCCTCCTCTGGGCCCCTTCCATACTAGTGAGCCATAGTTCTTTCTCTAAATAAAGATATTTTAATTACTTTAGAGTTTTCTTAAGTAAGGGTATTCAAAATTTTTAAAAGGTTCCCACAGTCAATGCTAAATGATATAGACTAAAATTGAGACAAGCATATTAGACTACTCTCATATATGGAAGCTTACATAAATAGATAGCCAAAGTTTCAAGGTTATTCTTGACAAGACACTCTAATACCTAAGTCAATAAAAGAAAAAGATATTAAGTATACAAGACAATTCTCAAAGTAAAGTTCTAAAATTAGCTTCTATTTGCTTAAAATCTTAAGTAAATAAATTTTAAGCATGTCAAGACTTTCTCACTTTAATGAACATAAAAATTGCTATGGTTATTTTGTTCTAAAAACCTATATGCTCGTATTTTTTAGTCTTAAAGTTTGTTCCGTTTTCCTAAAAAATTTCAAAACCATAATATATAACCTTATAATATAAAAGCATGAAGAATGTAATTCATCAAATTCCATTAAATTTGGGCTCCAAAAATTTAGTTCTCTTCATGGATCAAAATAAATAAAGTTTAGGATGATTTGAGGTAGAAACTGATAAGTTGAAGTTGTTCCTAGTATGCAGGCTCGTGTCTAATGTTGCACACAATCGTGTAAATGATGAACACGATCATTTGGATGAACATGTAAGCTTCTATAACCATGTACAAGTTTAAATATGACGTTTAAAGATAGACGTGCACATTTGGGGTCAAACACGACCATGTAAATGAAGGACACAGTCATGTCCATCGACTCTGTAAGTCAGTAGTTTTGAAGGACTTAGACACTATACATGGTTGTATAGACGACCATTTGTCATATAGAATCTTATCCTTTTGAGATAAAAAGATAACTTTGAAAGATAGAAGTTGTATAAAACAAAAACATATAATAATTGAAGAGTTTTAGAGTCTAAATAATATTGTTCAACTACAGTTTTATTGAAGTTTGATTTCTAGTTTGTCATATATATATATACACACACACACAAATATATATATACAATACTACTCTAACTAATATATGTGTGTGTGTGTGTGTTGTGTGTCAATTTGTACTCAATCTTTAAAGTTTTAAGAGAGCTAGCAAAAGAGAGAGGTAGAGAGATCAACGTCATGTGAGGTATTCTTGAGTGAGATAACTTGAAACCTTTATCACTTGTATCCTTTATTTGATTTAGTAGATTTATTATCAGTGTGGCCCATGATTGTTTACCTCTACACTGGAGGATTTTTTACGTTAAATCTTGTGTACAATTTGTATTTCAATCATGTTTATCATTTGAGTGGTTTGTTATTAGTTGAGTGAACTTAAAAGATTTTGTGAGTGTTATTGCTTAGAGCCCCAACATTAATAAATTTGAGGCTAATCAAATAATAAAAGTAGTTATTTTTAATAGAAAAATAAAATTAATGTGGAAATAAATTAATGTAGCTCCAATCATATTGATTAAGTTAAAAATTAAAAATTAAAGAGTGAATTTTATTTCCTAAGAATAAAAAAATATAACTTTTCTTGGTTATGTACTTTGTAATATTTGTCTTAAAATGTGTAACAACTAAGAAGAAGAATATACATGCATTTATATAAAGGTTAAGTTAGGCATCCTTAAGTGTGTATTGATTATGTATTATGATTATATAGGATATCTTTAATTTAAATTTAAAAGTAAAATGTTTTATTAACTATTAATAACTTTTAAATTAAACATTTATGTATATGCGGCATAAAGAAGGAAAAGACAATTCCCTCTCTATGTAACTATGTCTGTGTTTATACAACATGAAAGACAATGTTACTGGAAAGTCGAAAGTGGGAATCATCATGTCTATTTTCCGCTAACGAATATAACGGTTGCTTGGACTTTAGCTGCTACACGGCTCAAACGGTTTGGGCGTGTCCACCTTTTCATTTGTATGGTCCGAAAGACTTCAGTGCTTATTCTCTTCCTGCCAAGCAGAGGGCCAGCCATCTAGCCTCAGACCTTGCACTAATATTGTCGCTCTATTGCAAACTTCTTCGTTTCTGTATTTTAGTAATATGAACTGCCCCAACATGAAAGTGACAGCACAAGTTTTTTTAAACAGATACAGAATCGCAGACACGGCAGACCCCTTGTCCGAGGTTAATTTTCATTAAACAAACATCAAGTGTCGAATAATGGTGGCACTTTGGGTCTTTAAAAGTATAAAGAAACCTGAGATCCAGCAAAACTATAAAATTTACCTTTCTGTCTCTCTTTTCCATGTTACAATGCACTGAAGTTGGTACCAGGATCGAAATGTTGATATAAGAAAAGGGAAATTTGGACAGAGTTGGTAGTACTCAAGTGGTTGGTTTGGTACTCAATATTTTAGTATTGATGATGAAGCTAAAATATTAAGTAGGTGGGCAGATGTTGATGCATTTCGGTATTCATATTCCATTAACAGGGCATCTTTTTCTTTTGATCTAATATTGTTGGGTGATTTCCTATCCTAAAGCAGTAGGATTTCACTTACAGTCCCAAATGACCAATTTGGCCAGAAACAAATGATACAAGACAAATGCAGGAAAGCTGCAGAATTGAATTCGAATGGGGATGGATGGGGGCTACAGCCTTAATAAATTCAACAACCTCTGCGAGTAAATAAAACAAAATAATGAGGGCAATGAAGTCATTGCGACCATCATCTTTGTCGATGTCAAGGAATGGCTTGTGGCTTGCAGAGTTGGCAATCCTACGCTCTCTTCTTCTGTCTTTGGCAATTAAGCTGCTTCAATCCCTCCACCAACTGCTGTTACTTCTACTTTTCTCTTTCTACGTATATCACATTTCTTGTTTGCTTTCCTTTCATTTCATTCACTATATTCGTCTCTCTCCCTTCCCCTTCTTTTGCTCTATCATCCCCTCTCTCTCTCTTTTTTTTTTTTTTTGTGGCTATATTGTTTTTAGGGAGGGAGAGAAGAAAGATGCCTCTAGTGAGGTTTGAAGTTAGGAATGAGTATGGCTTGGGACAGCCTGAGCTATTTAAAGAAGCTGACAAGGAAGATCCCAAGGCGCTGCTCGACGGTGTTGCGGTTGCAGGCCTCGTTGGAATCTTGCGCCAGTTAGGCGATCTGGCTGAGTGTGTTTTTAACTCTATCTCTTTCTTCTGCTTCTTTCTTTCTCTTTTCCGCAATTTGAGAGTTTTGATTTGGTGCTAATGTTTGTGGAAAGTAAAGCTCTTGCATTACATGGAATTTTTGTTTTGTTAAACTTGTGGCTAATGCATGATTTTTAAAGTGGTTTTTGATGTAACTAATTAAGAGTAGTAGTTGTGATCATTTGATTGAAGAAGGCGTTTCCTTCTAATTTTTCACCGATTAATTAACTTGCTTTTGTTTTGTGTGGTATATAGTTGTGGAGAGAGCATTGGGAAACCCCATTTAAACGTACTTGTTAGATTTATTTAAGTGCTGGAGCTCTTATTTGAGGTTAGTGTTATGTGGTTGTTTGTTTAGGCTTAGGTTTATTGGATTCTTTAGCTTTTGAAGTCATTTTTTTTCTGACGTTATGAATGGGCGGTTTTTGTTGATCAAGAGGGCATAATGTGCTATGTACAATGTTTTAGTTACAAGGTTTTGCGACATACTCTCTTTGTTGTCATATGCTTGATGGTGGACTAGTGGTTTGGTTACCGTGAGCTGCTATCATACTAGAATAAGGGCGATAACAAATATGTTACTCTTGAACATGCAACCAGTATTTCTGAAGGAATTTCTCAATCGGTCTTGTTAAGATCAGTTCAGAATTTATCAGTAATGTGAAATTTTTTTTTATCTCGGGAAAAGGCCATTTTTTGTCAACTTCAGTTGAAAGTATAATCAGTAAACCTCTATCTATTCCATATTTCATCTTTTTTCTACATCTTTCAATTATTTTTGGCGGTTGATGAGGTTGAAAGTCGTATTAAATGTAAATTTAATTGGCCTTAATTGCCTACTGAAGGTATTTGCTTAAATGACTTCGACATTAAAGGAAAAGAGGGCACATTTCTCGTTATGCTCAATTTATTTTGTTTCATGTACTAAAATGTAAAACCAAAATGCACTGTAGATCCATGCTTGAAATTGTGATGGAGAAGTCTCTCCATCTTGAGATTGGCTTTGGGTTCTCCTTTTGCTATTATTTTTCATATATCTAGCCAAATCCTGATAAATATATTTCAAACTTTCTTACACACCACCTTTGGACTCGGTGGGTTTATCAAAGAAAAAGTTTGGCGCTTACGTTTGCCTTTCTTTATATAAGAACATCAATGCAGCAAAGTACTTCTTTGAGTCGGTGCAAATATTTCAGTGCTCTTACATGCATCTTAAAAATTCTTGATAGAGATTGAAGTCTTCCGTGTACTTGATGGAATTGGATGTTTCATTTCATTTTTTTACTTCATGACTATCATTTGCCTATTTTAAGTTCAAGCAGCACCTGAACCCTTTTGTAGATTTGCAGCAGAAGTCTTTCATGGCTTACAGGAGCAAGTAGTGACAACAGCTTCAAGAAGCCATAAGTTAATGGTTCGAGTGCAAAAAATGGAAGCTGCTCTGCCTTCTCTTGAGAAGGCAGTACTTGCTCAATCAAGCCATATACATTTTGCGTACACAGCTGGTATGACTCTTCTCCTGCACTTATAATGATCTCTGTCCTGCATTTGTCATCTTTCTCCCATAAGTCTTCTAAAATATTGACCTAGATTCATTCTCTTGGCCGAAGCATGTGACTCTCCTGTATAGCCTTTTCCCAATGTTTATGTCTAATTTAAGGAAAAAGCAAGCCTAGTGATAATGGTATAGAAGCCAGCTGGAAAATGAGCATCTGCCTGTCATTATTTATCCAGAGTTATTTTTCTAAGCATGTGCAAATTTGTCCATCAGTGTAATTGACCCACTGCCTGGTTAAACACGGAAACAATCTTAATTGTATGACCTTATTAAATTTCTGTCATGGTTGAATTTGTTGGTTCAGCTGCCATGTTTCTTGATGCAAAGATTTATAAGGATTAAGAGGTGATCACATTCTTGTTATTTACTCCTTTGTGTTAAACAAGAGAAAGAGGTGGGGGTGGTGACAGTGGCGTCATACTTTATTATCTTGATAGGATCATGCAACATTTAGACTATGTTGCATACTTCTTTATAGATCCAGTCATTCGAGTTGGGCTATTAATCACAAGTTTCATTACATCAAACTTTCATTTTCCCATATTTTCTCAATTCCTTAGAAAAAGCAGCTGCCTTGCAGGTTCTGAATGGCATCCTCGTATTCAAAATGAACAGAACCATTTCATCTACAATGACTTGCCGAGATTTATTATGGACTCCTATGAAGAATGTCGTGATCCTCCTCATTTGCACTTGCTTGACAAGTATGATCATATTCTCTCTCACATTTCAATGAAAGACATAGTTTGATCGGATTTTTCAGTTTTTTTTAATCTCATCTAGGTTATAAATGCTTTGTTTTGCCAATCAGATTCGACACTGGTGGCCCGGGATCTTGTCTGAGGAGATATTCCGATCCAACATTTTTCAAAAAAGTATTGGGCAACTTCAAGGAACCAGATATAGGGAAATTCCGAAGAGATAAGGAGACTCATAAAAGCAGGGTATCTTTAAGCATTACCAGAATTTGGATCATCATTGAGAGTACTATATCTAACAATGAATTCTGTTGTTTGGATCATGTCTTTGAAGTTAATTTTAGTGAGCTAGTTCTCTGCCGTTATAATTGACTGGCTAAGTATGTTAACTATTATGCACCTGTTTTTGCCTCTGCTTCTAACACCGTATATCTTCCAACTAGAATTTACCTTGAGTCTTCTGGCCGAGGCTAGCATTACACTCATTTTAACTCACTTTCCATAAGCTATATTTTGATTAGTCTTTCATATGTACATGGGTACGTAGTGTAATCAAATGAAACTATGTATCCCATTCCTGCTAGTTTTATTATCTTTCCTGACCAAAAATAAAATGAAATGGACAGAGAAAGGGGTCTTTGCAAAGAAATGGAGATTTACTGCATCGTGCTTCTATGGAAAATCATGGTGGCAGGTAATGAATCTATGTATCTATATGCATACGAAGTGCGTAAAGTTTACTTTCTTCCGTTTGATGACATTAAATTTGATTGTGTAGAATGCAATTTGCTCCTCCAATTGTCAATGCCCAGCAGTCTCCTTCCCACACAGCCTCTACAATAGACATGACATTAAAATCTGATCTGGGTGATTGCTCTGATTCTTTTGATTCAAGAACTGGTTCAGGCTATGAGGAATGTGCCTTCCACTTAAATTCATCCTTGCAATCTGGAGGAGACAGCTCTGAAGAACTCTCTTCAAAATTTATACAGCATAACAATATACTAAAGTCAAGGTTTACTAATGGACAACCTGGGGTTGCAGATGGTGATTTTCCACGTGATTTGTTGATTGAGCAGATCACTGTTAGTTCATCTTGTGTTACATGGGATGAAAAGGCAGAAATAGTGAAGCCCAAAGGTCAACATTGTGATGAAGAGGAAGCTCCAGGAATTCTAACAACAGATTTTGACCTATGTACACAAGAGAGGAGTATGGCCAGCCGTTTACATCCTAATCAAACGGATGATCTGTGTGATGAAAATCATATGAAATTAAGAGCCAGTCTAGACGAGCATGAAGAAGTTGGAAGTGAGTCAGACTATTTTATGGATGCACTAAACACAATAGAATCAGAATCTGAGAATGATGTTGAATGCGAAACAAAAAATGAAGTGGATCTTGCTTTGTCTGATTTTAGTAATGGAGGAACGGAAGATGAAAGGAAAGAGTTATTAGAAGATATTTCAGTTTGTTTCTTGTCCCAAGCTGAATCTCATACGTCATCTGATATATCACATAATGCTTCGTCTGACTTTAATAACAGTGGAAAGGGAGATAAAACACGAGATTTAATAGCAGGTGTTTCAGGGTGTTTTCTGTCTAAAGCTGAATCTCATACTTCATCTGATATATCACATGATGCTTTGACCGACTTGAATAATGGAGGAAGGAAAGATGGAACACAAGAATTAATAGCAGATATTTCAGGGAATTTTCTGCCTAAAGCTGAATTTCATACTTCATCTGATGTATCACGTAGTGAAATGCCCTGTGATATGTTCAAATCAATTTTGTCAAAAGGTTCTACTAATCAAGAATCAACTAGTAATCCTGAAGTAGTAGAAGTTTTATCTCATGAGGATATTTCACATATTTCTGGTAATATTCCATCTAATAACGAGCACCATGCATCATTGGAAAAGGAGGAAATCCCCTGTGAACCTCCTACTTCATTCCCCTTGAAGTATTACACTGATATACAGACAACTAAAGTCTCTGGAACATCTTCAAATGTAGACCATGCACTTGTAAGTGAAGGTTACATGAGTGTTGATTCTCTAGATGGTTCAAAAATACAATCTATTGTAGATGCTCCTTCATCTTGTGGCTTGGAAGACTCAAATCTTCCAGAGTCATCAAGGAATGTGACCACACGCAGTTCTTGCAGGTCCAGTGAATCTCAGGCTGAACTTTCACGTGTTGGTTCGGCTGCATTCTGGACTAATGGAGGCCTGTTAGGTCTTCAACCATCAAAGCCTCCTGATTTTACTACAGCTAGTATTGGATGCCAGGGTTCTTTTTCAAGCAGTAAAGGTGAGGCTGTAGGTCCTCTGAATTATATGAGTAGCATGGATGGTGAGAGAGGGAAACTAGGCAGATTGGTCAAGGATGGGAGTATAGACAAGATTCCAAGTTCTATATGCTCTACATCATTTCCTGCAGATCAAGATGTAATAGTTGAAAACTCTGGTGATTCTAATTATAGTGATAAATTCCATCTTAATAGGGGCATTTTGAATATTAGCAGTGCAGCCGGAGACAAACCATCAAGCAGTGAAGATATGAGAAGCACATCTATGGGAGCTAGTGAGGAGAGTGAGGGAATATCATCTCAATCAATTGGGCTTGACCAACGGTTACTCATTAACAGTTTCAGTAGAAAGATATCACTTGTCACTGATGGTAAATCTGAGCTGCCTAGTTTGCAGAAAATTGGTGTATTAGACCAGAGGAATCTGCACAGTGACATTACCTGTCAAACTCGAGAAAAATCATTTGATGAGCAGTTTGAAAGTCAACTTTTTGCTGACTCATTTACAACTTCACCCCCTCTAGAACACATGAAAATATCTTTCCATCCTTTTGACAGTGTTGAAGTTTCCAGAATGAAACTTAAATTTCCTGATGAGAATCATAATGAAAGCTTTAGGGATATGTTTACAAATTTTCAGTTGGTCCCGGAGCCTGATAGGCATGTTGTAGGTCATGATTCTGATGATGATACCTTCTGCAGATCCTCTCCTTACATATCTGATGATTATCTTAGCCGTAACTCTGATTCGGACCTTGAGTGTTGGGGATTTAGTGAATCACCTGATTGTAAGAACATGGAATTGTACGGCGCTATGTTGCAAATGTCTTCAGTTGAATCTGTTTCGAGTTCTCTGCCCCCCAATGAATCAGGAAATGAAGGTGTCCACAACGATACAGGCTTTAATAGCATTTATACCAAAAATGGTGTAGATTCATCTCTCTCTTCATCTTTGACAGATCTTCCTGGTTTCGAAACAGTGAACCATTTACCACAGAGGGAAGAAAAAGACAATTGGGATGAAATGAATTTCCTAGAGGGACAGCATCCAGGAGATTCCAATCCATTGCCGCCAGCTCCACCTCCTGTGCAATGGCAGACGTTGAAAACTCACCCTGATTTGACAAAAGACAGACACCATTCTCTGCCTGAAGCTGACCAACATGCATTTAATCCGAAACTTCTGGAATCTGCCTTAGGTCAACAACTTAAGGCAGCTCCAGCTAATGGAAAACAGCTAGTTCAGGATGATATAGCTTTTAAATCAAAGAACAAGGTGTAATACCATGAATAAACTGATCCATCTGTTCTATGTTCTAAATTTAGCTCTTGTTTTAACCCCTGATCCATGGTATGCTATGTCTTCAGCAGCAGGAACAGGAACAGTTGAATTCTACCAAAGAAGCTAATCGGCCTTCGAATGGCAGGGGGGTGGATGAAAAGGATCTCTTGCAGCAAATTAGAGCAAAAGTGAGTGAGCTTTCCCTTTTCTAGTTTTCCATGACCTGGACACTGTACTAGATTAAGGGGGTAGGGAAATGATTTCTTTCTATTATCTAAGTTCATCTGCTTTTGTTTCGTTGTAGTCTTTCACCCTAAGACACACGGTAACAACAATGCCAACTTTGACATCAAGCTCTAATGCAAATGAAAAGGTTACAGCAATATTAGAAAAGGCAAATGCAATTCGCCAGGTTTGAGTTTCATCTTGTGTCATTTCGTTTTCTATTCACTTTCAGTCACTTTTGTTCTTTTCTCTACAATGCTTCACTATATAAAGTTGACAATGGAAAATTATGATAGGCTGTTGGGAGTGATGATGATAGTTGGAGTGACGATTGATAATTCTGAAGGGAGATGGTTGTGCACATTCTACTTGAAAGCAGATACATTTGCAGTTTTGACTTCGTAAATCCGAAAGGTCTGTAGGTTATGTATGTGTAAATGTGAATCTTGCCGGTTTTTCCAGTGTAAGTAATTTGTATGACCTGTATCTTTCCGACTATATGCATTCATTGGTTCAAGAGTTAGATGTAAACAACGGTATATGGGTATTCGATTATGTAAATTTCACTTCCATTCATGACGGGACGATCAAATTTATCGGAGTTCTAGTCAGGTGTTGCCTGTGTCATTATGTTGTTTCTGTTTCTTTCAACTTTACCTGCATCCTCGTTAACAACAAAATATCAGTGAATTGGGTGGATTGAAACTTGAGATAAATTTATATCACATTTTTAGTCTTTGTAAGTAAAAGTAACTTGATGTTTATTCTCTTTAATGTACGACTCTGGTTTAGGACTTGACATTGAAGAAGGGAGGCAGTGATCTTCTATGCAGTCTTCTTTTGGATAATGGTGACGACAGTTTTGACCTTAAAATTGCCAATGAGCGGACTGAGTCTAATGTTAATTATATGTCCATTCCAATTTCAGTTCTTCAAGAATCAGACAGCCTAAAGCAAACAACCGAACTGTTCTTTTAAAGTCTTCCAAAATGATAAATATTGGCAACTTACCAAATAATTACGTTTAGGGGTTGCTTAATTTTACTTATTTTGTTATTGTAGTTTTAATTTTTAATTTTTTTAATTTTTCCTTTTATTTCATTTATATTCTTTTATTATATTTTTTATTATAGTTTTTTATTTCTTTTTTAAACAAAAATAAAACATGTTTGATTATTTATATAATGTAATTATTGATAATTATTAAATATATAGCATTTCATATCAATTAATTGATAATTATAAGTTTAATGAAAAAGATTGAACCCTAAATTAAATATTTCGGATAGCTACAACTATTCAATTTAGTTTTCTTTTTTTCACTGAGTTAAATATTTAAATTCATAAATAACATATTTACTACTTGTATCAATCACTTATGACAATTATGAATCACTAAATTCATGGATAGCTATAGAGTAATCAATATCGAATTAGTTTATTAGATCAATCAATATTGATTACTCATGAAATAAAAGAACACAAAATTAAAAGAAATAATTTAATTAAAAATTAGGTTTAAAACAAAACTTTACAGGGTTATAACTAAAGTTTTGATTCCTCTTTAATTACAAATTCAGATTTTGCCACTCATGATTTTAGTTCCACCATAAATTAGAAGAAATAAGAAGAGAAAATAAAAGAAAGACAAAATGGAATTATACAGAGAGTGAATGTAGCATTCTCTTCTTCTTTTTCTACCCAAAACTAAATTCTTTCAATATTCCAAAGATTATTTTTTAAACAAATCAAAATCTTTATATAATACGATTAGGGATAAGTCTCCTAATTGAACTAGACTTTTTGGAGTGAATATGACTTTAGGCGTAATCTCGCCTTATCCACTATGACAATCCGTCATCTTTTTTCAAAATTCATGGATTTAACAAATAATGCTCCAATTTGTTTTAATCTCTTTTTATCCCCTTGTAAAGTAAAACAAATATTAATTTTACCAATTAAGCACCAAATTCAATTAAAAAAGAGATAAGTCTAATCAACATAATCAAGTCATATCTTATAAAATTTCTCTACGCTCGCCTCATGTTTTTCCTCAAGCATACATCAATTCAATACATTAATCATCCTTATAACAATATCTCATCTTCTTTCATGTTATCTAAAAATATCCTAAAAGCTAATATACATTAAATATTTAAGATAAAATAGCAATTAAGATAACTAGCACTCTTAGGATAAATTTTTAGAATGAAAACATAATATCTCATTAATTCCATCAAATTAAATAAAGCAAGAAGTGACACACTCTCATGGATTTCACTTTATACACTCAAAGCATTTGTGGTTCATTTAGCATTCAGATCAAAGCTTACAGAGTTGTTTCCATAAGCTTGCTTATGAATCATATCTATAGCACTAACAAAAATCTTAAGTTGTCAAATTTCTGATCTCATTTTATTCATTTTAGCAAGGCATGATCTCGTTTTATGAGTTTTAATAGTCCAAAACTTTAGGTCTTTTATCCTGAAAGTTGAATTGCATAAGACTTGATCTCGCCTTATTAATTTTAATATTCTGAAATTTAAAAGATTCAATTCTATAAGGTTGAGTTATATTAGGTGTAATCTCCCCTTATGAATTTTAGCATTCTGCCCAAAAAGATCAAATGATTTCTTTAAACTAACAAAACAACTACACAAAAGTAAGCAGATTAAACCCATAAATAATTGAAATAAAACTAATAAAAATCATCATATTTGGGTTGCCTCTTAAAGAGCACAATTGTTTAACGTTGTTATGCTTGATGGGCCTCTTTCTTCTCAATCTTCTATGTCCATTCACCTTAAAGATCTTTCAGGTATCTAAACTCCTTATTTCCATTGCACGTTAAGAAAATACATTAGTGATAATAAAAGAACCAAGCCATCTAGAATGTAACTTACCTGGTGATAAATGCTAAAAAGACTACATGTATAATCTGATTGGGGGTTTGGTTGTGTGTAAGTTTTAAATATTAACCCTCGATAATCCGCAAGCATACGGTTCCTTAGAGTAATACCAAAGGTGTCGATCCCATGAGAAGGGAACTAATCTAATCCTAAAATCTAAGGCAAAAAACAAATAACAGAAATTCAAGATGCAACGAAACTAATACGAGAATTTAATTCAATCAATCAAATTAAGAATTAAACACAAAAATACTAATTACTAAGCAATTTGCTACACACCCAAGCATCAACTGAAAGAAATTACCAATTAAGAGAACTAACCTAACTGATTATGAATTATTGGATTATTGGTTCTAGACTATCCTAAAGTTGATTACTCTCTCTCGAGTTATAACCATTAACCCTAAATCATAAACTCTAATAAGATTATGAAGGTTGTAATCTCTCAATTCACAATTTATCCAAAACTCTAATCCTTTTATTGGTACTTGGATTAGATAAACCCTGGAATATACCTTATAGTAATTTTATTTTAACTTAATTCATTCTTTTTCATTGAGATTCAATTATGTGTTCTTAATTATTCTTAAATTAATATTGCTAGTGTATTATTTCACGTATAATTTCATGCAATTGAGATTAAGAAATCCTTTTATAAGAATATTTCTACCATAATTGAAAGGATTTGCATGCAAACTTAGAGATAGGTTGATATAAATCTTCTAGATTAGGGATAACCTTAATAGTAAAATTCACAAACCAATTAATGCAATATTAGGTTGAACTAGAAAGAGGTTTTATTTAATCAACTAATGATTAGTTGTTAATAGTCTTGAGAAAGATATTAACATAAGATAGGAATTTCCATAGTCCAATGAACTAAAGATTAAATTGATTAGTGAAATTATGGTTGCACAAGAAATCCTAGGGGGATTCGAAATCTAGGTACCAATGTTTACCTTGATTGTTTCTTAGTTTAATCGTCATTCTAGTTAGTTAATTGTGTCTACCTATTTTAGTTTATTGTTTTAATTTTGCATTTGATTTATCTTAAACACCATAATTTTTAAGGCTAGATAATAAAAGGACGGTAAATACTAGTAATTCTAGTCCTTGTAGAATCAACTCGTACTTTTTAGAGCTAGCTACAGTTAAACTGTGCACTTATAGATTAAAACATAAAATTATTAAAAAAAATTGGCACCATTGCCAGGGACTATAATATTATAAAAACCTTTTTTTATTAATCTATTAATTTTTCTTTCTAGATAGTTATTTTTCTTTTATATTTATTTTGCATTTATAACTTTGTAATGTTTGTGTCTTATTTTTAAAATTTGGGTAGTCATAATTACACTAAGCACAATGGAAGTATGGAGAGGAAATTATTCTCAAAGGGACTATGATATACCATTGCTTGTGGTAACATTGGAAGCTTAGAATGAGAGGTATAGTGATGTGAATTCCGAAAGTTAATTGATATCCATGGTATGTTAGGACATTTGTAGGAGTGATCACCCTATTCATAAATGTTAGGCATAAAACTATATATGGGAGAATCCAAATTACATGGATAAATAGCCTTATGATACCCTATATCGGCCTTAGGATATCCTATATGAAAATACTATAATCTAGAGTAGAGTAGTTATTATGACTATATATGGAACGATTATGCTTCATTTGGATTTCTAGAACAACAATAGCAAGAGGAAGAGGAGTGTCTTAAAGATGTCTTCATAAAAGGCATTGCTTTACAAGAGGCTGCCCTCTATAGACTTCCAAGGCTTGTTGCTTTATCTTACTATACTAAGTTAAACTTGAGTGATCATGTGAGTGCATTAATTTTTTGGAGTGGAGAGGAGCAAAAGGTTTAATATATGGAGGAAGCTACAATTCAAGAAGAGAAGAAAGAAGATTCAATAGGCAAGTTAGAGGTTGAATAAAAAGAGGAAGCTGTTATTTAAGAAGAGAAAGAAGAAAAGGATTGGGAGGATTGGGATGGGGGTTTTGGTTGAATTCAATTAACAAAATAAAGTAAAATTAAACTATCAAAGAAATTAATTAATACTTTATCAAAAAAAAATTAATTAATTAATTAATAGGTTCCAAATCTAGATTGGGGTTCAATCTCAACCTTCACTTGAATGTGTGAAATAAATCGTCATGTTGATCTTATACCTCTCTTTGATACTATTAACCGTAGATTAACAACAAGCTATATTAATCTCAGTTTTCCTTTAGGTTGTATCTAATTAAAATAAGCTCTTTAATTAGGTCTAGCTATCAGACAACCTAGAATAAGCTCTATAGATTTAATGTGACAATGACATTATGTAATAGTAAAACAAGTTAATCTAGGAAACAACTATATAAGCTCGGGTCATTTTACCATAAGTGAATCATAGTTACAATGATTATGTATTGCAATCTAGATTTTGGCAATGAATCTATACATGAAAAATATAAAAGGCCTATCTAAATTATTCATACATAAATCTAAAACATTAAATGGAATATAATATAGTCAATCCTAAAAGAGAGTTAAGAACAACATCACTAGATTAATAAATGCTCAAATATGTTCGTCAGCCTCAATATCCTATTTGAACAGGAAAGATAAAGTTTAACTCCTCATAGCTCTCAAACGGGGAAGGGAATCTGCCTCTTTTTAAGTCTCTAATATCTTCATTACCTCTTTGGCCTCTTAAATTGCCCTTGTATACTTAAAATCAGGGGTTGAATAATAATACATGGTTAGTTACACAAGTGTGTACGTGACTGTGTATATCAATTTTGCCATAAATTATGGACATACACGTTCACAGTAAGCTACACAGCCAAGATTTACAGTCGCGTAGCTCACTTACATGGTCGTATAAGTCCCCACATTTCCATAGGTTACAAGGCTGCTTTAAACTTCATCTTTGTGCTCCTACACACTTCTAGTGATTGTATACACAGAGTGTGTGCACCTCTACATGACTTTGTAAGTTGCAATGACTCCATTTCTTCCATTCATTGCCCCATTTTCTCCTTAACTCATCTCCTTTTTGCTTCTACTAAGAAATATAAGATCGATTACCGACAAACGACACCAAGGATATATTCTTAGCTCATTTGGTTCTCGTTCCTCCAACTCATACCTAAAATAAAATATCGGCCAAAATAAGTATCTTAAGCACAACATAACAATAATCACTAAGCATTATGAAGTAAATATATAGTCAATCTAGCACTTATCAATTAGCTTAATAAAGAAAAATTTAGGAATTTTTTTTATAAAGAGGACGTTGATAAAAATGATTCATTATAAGTTTGATTTGTTCACATTTTCACCTCCTAACAAATATTAATTATACCAATTAAGTACCAAAATCAATCCAAAAAAAAAAAATTCTAACCAGCATAACTAAATCATATCTTATCAAAAGTATATCAGATACACTCGCACACAAACTCTTAAAGACATTGAATTGCCATTCAAGGTCTTATTGGTAGCAATTCACTTAATGTGGCTCTTAGAACAAGTGGTTTAAACTGACCACTTATTTATAGTGCGACCCTATAACTTGCTATACAATATTTTTTGTAGTTAATTTTAATCTTAATATTTTAAAATAAAGATAAGATGTGATAAATACTTGTTTAAGTATATGAGTTATTGTACTTACTAGTTGGAAAATTTTAATTTATCTTTATCTATATATAAATATCAAGAAACAATAAATGTGTGTCAAATTACACCTTTCTTATTTTTTTTGCATATTTTTCTTTTTTATTTGATAATTTTATTAATCCTTTCTAACTTTAGAACATAATTTTAGAGTTCTATGAAATCTTTGAGTTGTGAATAAAGAGAGAATCGATAAAGCTGAATTCTTGATAAACAACTTTAAACACTTGAGAGTTAGAATTACATGAATTTGTTTTTCAAATCTGTCTCCTTCAGTTTTCAACTATGAGAATTATTCGATGTGAGCAATTAAAATGAAATTTTATTTAAATACTTATGAATTATAGGATGTCGTAGGGATTGAAAGAGACCTAACATTTTTCCTAGAAAACTAACTATGAACCTACTAAAGAACTACAGTGAAGAGAAATTCAAGAAGTTTAAACCTTTGTATGCCATTCATATTTTGGTTTCTAAATCATTCTTTTCAGGGACCATGACTCGCGCCGCATGTGAGAAGCTTGAAGTTTGAATTGCTAAAAACCAAGATTCGTTGCTACAAATTATATTGTTGATGCAATAAATCTATTACTCAGTCTATCAAATGCAACAAATCATGTTATATTTCAAGAAATCAGTAAATCTCTGCAGTTGGCTTCGGAGTTCCTATTACTTCTTATTTGACGGTGATTCTACTTGAGTCTTGTATTCTGTTTTGAGTAGTGTGATTAGTTATTTTCGCATGGTGACTCTTGTTTCCTACTAGATTAGGTCGGTTTGCTGTTAAGAGCGTGCTTTTTGTGTCCTCTGAGACATTTGTATAGAACTTTTATGTTTATCTTTTCGTTATTTATTTATTTATCTGATTTACCAAAAAAAAGATTTGGTAACGGTGCATCTTTAAATAAATATAAGAATCTTTATGAAAAATGTTAAAAGGAGTGCTGAAAGATAATTAATTAGTTTTATTTTAAAATTTAAATTTTTGAATAAAAAAGATGCGATAAATTCTTCTTTAAATATACTAGTTTGTTAGATAAATTAGTTAATTTTTTATTTTATCTTAAGAATTTATCTTTATTCATGTATAGATGTAACGAACAATAAATAAAATATGGGATATACAGTCGCCTTCTCTTCTTTATTTTTTTAATAGTTTCAGCTTCCTCCTAAACTTACAACAAACATGTAGTTTATGTTACTGTTCTCTGTCAAGTTTCCTTATAATTGGATGGTAAAGATAACTACCCCACACAGGCAATAAAAAGGTAATGAATGATAAAAAGGGAAGAATTCAAGAATTATGATCGCTAATTCAATGGTAAACAGCTTACTTCGTGACGATTTCTTGAATTTGATCCCCACTTTCCAGACCAATAAATAAAACAGAGAAATTTGATTCAACGACTTCATGTGGATAATTTTATATGTTCCTTTTAATATATTTCTATAGGATATATTGATTCAACGACTGCATGTGGATAATTTTATATGTTCCTTTTAATATAGTTCAATAGGATATACTGACCCTTCTCAGGGTCCAACCAAACTGTCGATTGAATTGATCTTTATTGCTATAGGAGATTCACAGTGATGAGGAATATTTGCTGAGCCGACCATATATATTAACATTAGCAGGCAAGACGAACTTGAGTAAACAGAGATTAAGGAAGATGTCCCAATTTGATACCTATTCAAAGGACTTTGATTTATTTTCCAAAAAAAAAAAAAGATTAAGGAAGATGCATATATATTTGCATCTTAGCTAGCAGACGGTGGATTAGGATTTCCTGTCTAAGTTAATTCTCTTAAGTTGACCTTAAATTAGTGAGCTAATCTGTGCTGGCATAGCAGCAAAAGGAATCCGACTGGCTTTCTATAATCTCTTATTATGAAAAGAAAAAGGGAAAGCTCAATGGCAAAGATAAAAATAGGTATAAAGGAAAAGAGGCAGACTTTTCCTGCCTCATTTTATCAAAGCAACTTGACATTGAGTATCCACCATAGCACCAAGCAACATGATTTTTGAGGATGACTACTAGTTTAGGAGTCTAACTCTAAGTATTATTCTTTAAGGTAGATAAATTATAAGTACCACAATTTC